>JARQZK010002186.1:497500-500000 GCA_030704885.1 Cynegetis impunctata
ATGCTCTCCTAAAAAATCAAACTATTCACAAGCCTATAAACTCAAATACTCACTAGATCACCTACTGTTTTTGCACATATCATATATTTCATTTCGTATTTCAGTCTTTTGTACTGGATTCAGTTCAATAGTCAGAGACTTCGACCTACTACGTGTTCTTTGGAATCTCCACTTCTGCGGTAGAGGAAATACGGGAAATAGTTCTGATGGAGAGTCCTAAAGCATTAGCCACTCTCTGAAAAATTAAATTGATCAGTAAAGAACAAAATTCTATTTCTAAATAACTCACCTCTCTTACAGCATGAAGCGGTAATAGTGGTCCCTTATTGTCCCGGTCTTGTTCAAAATACTCAATCAAAGATTAGACCAAGCATTGTGATTGTTTGTTCAAACTGGAATCCATATTCATCGATGGATAAATCAAACTTTTAATTACAAAATCTAACTGGTTTAGAATGGACCAATTCTTTTACCCTACTCCAAATATAAAAGTCGAAAGCTGTAAGATAAAATTATATTTCAATCGGTACAACTTTATTCGTGCTATAGGTACTCGGTAAGTATATGGATATAAAAAAATTAAAATATATCAAAAACTGTAGTTGTTAAAATAACGAAACTTAGGTTGTCCAACCTCATATATGAAGACCAATCAAGCAATGTAAAAAATGTAGGTTTCAATTTGAAATAAGAAAGTTGGTACCGACTTTTGACATAGACTGTATAGCTGTAGGAATAAAAATATTTTATGTAGAACGTAAATGACCGATTATGGCAGCTTACCAAATCTCAAGTTTCTAATCCAACAGCAAGTTAAAAAACTTAATGCACGGCCTAAGTGAATCACCCTGTATATATATTGTAGCGTCCTGCTTACCCTGTATCATTTACTTAAAAATATTGGTAAGTATTCGACCACTCTGCACGGCAGCTTTTAGTCTGAGGAGCTTTTTAGGTGTGGTATATTAATTTAATTTCTACGTTCATATAATATTAAAAAAGAATATGATTGGAAGGGCGCCACTACATTTTACGGGATGTCTTGAAAAAATGTAAAAAATTTGCTTGAGACATATAAGGACGAAAATATTAAATGAGCATAGGGTATATATTGAATATGGAATTTAATTATGAAAAGAAAATCAAAATTTAATTTGTTTCTCAATAATAATAAAGTTCCCACAAGTGATCACTGTGAAATTGGAATGCTACCCATATATATATATATATATATATATATATATATATATATTTATATATATATATATATATATATATATATATATATATATATATATATATATATATATGTATATATATATATATATATATATATATATATATATATATGTGTATATATGTATATATATATATATATATATATATATATATATATACCTATATATATATATATATATATATATATATAAATATATATAATATGTATATATATATATTTATATATATATATTTATATATATTATATATATATATATATATATATATATATATATATATTATATATATATATATACATATATATAAAATATATATATGTAAATATATATATATATATATATATTATATATATATATATATATATATATATAATATATAATATATATATATATATATATATATATATATATACATATATAATATATATTATATATATATATATATATATAAATATATATATATATATATATATATATATAGATATATATATATATATATACGCGATTTTTTATTTCTGAGGATAGTGGTAATAGAAACTGAAACTATAGTTTTTAATTCATTTATAATAGAAATAAGTAATGAGGGTCAGTTGAATAATAAACACATATTTTTCAGAGCAAATCACACAGAGTCCAATTATTCAGATTTTTAAATAACAGTCCTTGTTATGATTTTGATATACTTATGTTCTTCTCAATTAAAATGAAACATAATCAAAAATTTTCAAAACAAAAATTTTATACCCACAGACTGGTTTTGGAAATTTAAAGAAACTCTGACCTCAAGGACGCAAAAATTTTAAAATATTTCAATCTTCCAGAATGTTAATTTCGAAACAAAAATTCCTTACCTACAGACTGGTTTTGGAAATATAATGAAACTCTTACCTCAAGGACGCAAAAATTTCAAAATATTCCTAGCTTCCAGAATGTTAAACCGTCAAACATAATAAAAATTAATTTACCATTTTAGAAATTAGGTTATCATTTTGTGTTTCATATGAATTAACTCAATAAAATACAAAAGAAATGATTCAATGGATTTCAGCCTGATAAATGGCAATAAATAGCATATAAATAATTCTGTCCTCATCTGGAAGCAAAATAATCCTAAAATTGAAAGGAACTCTGGCGCAGAATACCAAGTCAGCATTATTCAAACACGATGTATATATCCCTCCATCTCCAATTTCCCAATCAGTGGGCCAGCAACGAAGATTTACAACCTCGAACTCAGAAGTCTTCGAAATACGAACTGGGTT
>JARQZK010002186.1:505000-555000 GCA_030704885.1 Cynegetis impunctata
GTGCTCGAAAAACGAATAATTATTATTTTTTTAATGTCTCAAAAAAATTTACTATTGTAGTATTTTTGGAAATAGACACTTATGGGTTCTTATTGAAGATTACTTTATACATATCTGTATCGAAATTAATGGTTTTGAAGGTAACTTATCTCTGAACAGGTAGCCCAAGAAACATAACATAAAAATGATGATAAACCAATTTATAATTATGTCGACAAGTTATTCTTAATGAATATCGTAGTGAAACTCATTTTATACAAAAATCAAGGAAGGTAATTTTGTATTTATTCAGCGTATGGGTTCATCACAGGTATTTAAACGAAGTGGTGTCATTTTTCTTGAATCCTTCGTTGAGTCATACTCATAGGGACACTTTATTTGTATCTGGCGGGATGTTGGCCCATACGATCGGTCTGGCTGCTTGCATAAGGTATTGAAATAGTTCCCTGAGTATTATATATAAAACTCAAGACTGAGAAAATAGGAAAAGTGAAGCACCTGATACCTGGAAATTGGCCGTCGGCACAAGGTAGCGTGTATACTGTATATTTACTTTCAGTCCCATACACTGAAAGTATATATAAGAACACTACTTCATCCCATAGATATTATTGCTGAGAAAATAAGTAACGTCTGGCGGCTTGGGATCTTGGACTATTACAATGCTGGTTTGGAAGTCTTTCTACTGTTCCCATGTTGATCAAAAAATCTATTACATGGTTAATGTTACGTTCTGTATGACGTCTATTGAATTCATTAGCAGCTTCACGGAAAGTACGCGTTCTGTCACCAACTAATATTATTAATTCCACCCTTTCCCGTAAAGAATATATTTTTCGTCTTTACTAAACTATCATTAATTGACAGCTAATAAATAACATAATATTTTTCACAGCACTTTAGTGGAGTACCCGTTCATGATGCTGCTACTGTGAGAACCTAAATAACTGGTCAATCATTAAACACGAATAATTCTAATTTCCAGACGATTTTAATTCTAGATATTTTTGGAGAGTTACAAAGTTGTTCGTTTCTACACAAAATTGTTATAACATAAAATCTCAAGGCCGATATAGGACATCCAATAATGTACAACAGAAAATATGTTATAGGTACTAAGTATCAACTAAACCCAGTTCAATTTCACTCAAATTTCTGTGTTTGGACTGAATATAATCTAGGTTCATACTCTTATATGGAGTTGTAAGTTTGACTGAGAATAACACTTACTGTTAAAAGAAGTATCATACAGAAAAAATATTGCTAACTTATCCTTTTTATATTTTTTTTCCGACAGACAAATCGTATTTTGAATGATAAAAATTGATACAGATATGTTCAAATCAATCCTAAATAATATTTTGTCACTAGTTTTTTTTCCAAAAATACCATAATAGTACATATTTTGATGACAGATTGAAAAAATATAATAAGTCGTTTTTTCGAACACCCTGTATTTTATGATGATGAAAATCGGTATGGGTATGCCTCCAATGATTCTGATTCAGAATTCATCATTATTTTTTGTGAAAAAAAATCCCTAATAGTACTTCTTGAAATATGGGTCAATAAAATTGGTCGCAGTTGGCCACGATAACAGTCCAAAAATATTATCTCTTGTTGGATGGACATTTCTAATACCTATCTAACAAAAAAATTTTTTTCAAAATCGATCAAATAATAACGATTTTACAGGGGTGGTAAGGTTATACACGATGTGATGGTGGTGGAGAAGGTGGAGAAGGTTATGCACGATCAGATACAGTTTCACTTAGAGAAATACAGTATTTTGCCTGTCAATCCGTCAGGGTTCAGAAAAGGCTATGAGTGTGCTACTGCTCTTCTCGACATGACTGATGATGTAGTTAAAGCAATTGATTGTAAATATACAATGGCATTGATTTTGATCGATTACTCTCGAGCCTTTGATATGATTGTTCATGAGTTAATGAAGTACATCTTGCATTACTGTGGTTTCTCCAACGAGGCCATTAAGTTTGTTTCATGTTATCTGCAGGAAAGAAGACAATATGTGCAAACTACGGCAGGAGAATCTCTGGTGAAGGAAGTTAAACGTGGAGTCCCTCAAGGTTCCATATTGGGACCACTTCTGTTCAGCATCTATACGAATTGTCTGACAAAAGATGTAACAACATGTAAGTGCCATATATATGCTGATGATGTGCAATTGTTTCATTCTTTTTTGGCTAAGGACTCAGTATCGGTTTCACGTAGAATTAATTTTGATTTACAGTGCATTTTGTCAAACTCGATGAAGCATAGTTTATATATGTACGCTGGTAAGACTAAATTGATTATATTCAATAATAATGAGTTGTGTTAAACACAGCTAGAAATTCGTATAGGAAATGACATCTTAACACCTGTAAGAAGCGTTAAAAATTTGGGGCTACTGATGGATGATAAACTCAGATTCACTGAGCATATAAATAAATGTTTGAAAGGGGCTTTTGCAAAACTAAGGATGTTGTTTCCACACAGGCATATCTTGCCACAAAGTTTGAAGCAAACCATGGGTTCTGTCCCATTTTAATTACTGTGACGTTGTTTATGGGCGTTTTCTGACAAAGTTGGATACAAAACGTGTCGAGATGATGCAGCGTAGTTGTCTGAGGTTTATATGGGGGATACGCAAATTTGACAAATTTATGAGTGACGCATAAGCTGCAGGTATCTCGTTGGCTCACTATGGAGAATCGGCGTAAGCTGCATTCGGCGATTCTGTATTTTAAAATTTTAATGAACAAAATACTTCCATATCTTTATAATAAAATCAAATTTTGTTCGGATGTGCATACCTTGAATGGTAGAAGTAGGCGACTGCTTACCCCCCCACAACATCGTACTGCGCTTTTCCAAAAAGGTTTTTCGTAGGACATATGCAAGACAATGAACTTTCTATTGCCGAAATTGAGAGGTTGCACATCTTTGAGTAGATTTTCTGCGGAATTGAGGAGCTATTTGGCTCAGGGCCCATTGCACTGATGAGGAACAAGGAGACATAAATGATTGTAATATATTATGTTTTGTATTATTATTTTTATTTTGTGTATCTTTTCAGTTGCGGGTTGTAAGAATATTTAATGAGTTAAAATTTTTTTTTCTGATTTTAAGTTTTGTGAAAGGATCGTATGGAAGATCAGTTTCAACTGAATACGACCCTTCTAATTGTGAACAGAATAGTTTTTTATGTAGTGTTTTTTTCTGAAATGTCTCTATTTGTTGTAGTTTTCTGTCACAATAAAATTTATTATTATTATTATTATTATTATTATAGTGGGCACACTGTATATATATATATATATATATATATATATATATATATATATATATATATATATATATATATATATATATATAAATATATATATAATTTTTTTCTATTTTCATGGCGAATAACATATTTCAAAAATATGGCCTTTCAATTTGTGGATAATTGTAGTACCGACTTTAATGCTATCGACCTAGAAACACATCCGTGGGAATCTGACGTATTTGGTCGATTGAAGTTATGTGCATGATCATTCAAGAAGTGAATAAGTATCACAAATATATATGACAAAGAGTCACACAATATTGTACCAGTTTCCCAGTAAATCTTCCACAAAGAAGTACGGAATGTGCATTTATTACAAGGATAATGATGAATACAACAATGAAACAATTTTAAACTTTCATTGGCAATGGAAAAATGCTTATCTGGTGCAATGCAGAAAATCATTTTCTTCATTTAGAGTAATTGTTCCATATATGTGCTGTGCGCCATATAATTTCGTTTTGCGGTTTTACGGATATTAAAGTTTACTATTCAACCTAGTTAAAGTAGTTATATGAGAGTGAAAAGTAAGGAACAGATACCATTGTCGTAGTTAGTTTAATGATGCCAAAAGGATATAAATGAGTTTCATGTTTCCTAAACTTGAACATGCTAGTTGGAATGAATTTGAACTTAGTTTGTGCATTTGAATGATGTATTGTTGAGTTATACGAATTGTGCATTGGAAATGATACTCGAAGGTCTGTTGAGTTATATTTATTTCGTAAGTTGACAGCGATTACCCTTGATTTGACATTTGATAGCGATGTTTACTTTGGAATTTTTTCATCCCTTTTCTTCAAGTAATCACTTGTGAATGAAATAAATTCATAGTTCAACTTACAACCAATTTAAGAATATTATTGAGGAGGATTTCGAATCAATCACTTATTGAGTGAAAGAGAAAAAACATCTTTCAAGAACACTGCAATAAAAATGTTCTATTGAAATTGGACTATTATCAGTTCATAAAGTTCTTCTACTTATTACAATAATGGTTTTTGATGAACCTATGAATTCCATACAATATCTTCGTGAGTGAAGTGTTCATTTCAATTTTTCACCTCCAAAACATTAATGCATTATCTCATCATCAATCATTTATGTGATCATTTCATTCACAGAAAAAGTGGAACTGTCAAAATATAAATAAGAATATGATATACACAATAATATATATATATATATATATATATATATATATATATATATAGAGATATATATATATAGATATATATATATATATATATATATATAGATATACCGTGTGTCCACGGATGGGTTGCCCAAGAGGAGAAACTTTTTCATTTTAAGTTTCAGAGAAAAATGTTATTCTTGATAAAAAGGTTTGCTTGTTCTAGAATCCCATAAGATTAAATGAAATTCAAGTTTTGAAAAACCTGCTTCAATTTATATACAATTTTATGTAAAACCTCATGAATTTATGCACTACACAATAATATTCATATATATATATATATATATATATATATATATATATATATGTATATATATATATATATATATATATATATATATATATATTTTTATATATATATATATATATATATATATATATATATATATATATATATAGAGAAACACACAGATATATATATATATATATGTATATATATATATATATATATATATATATATATATATATATATATATACAGTGTGTCTACGGATGGAGTGCCCAAGAGGAAAAACTTTTTTATTTTAAGTTTTAGAGAAAAATGTTATTCTTGATAAAAAGTTTTGCTTGTTCTAAAATCCCATAAAATTAAATGAAATTCAAGTTTTGCAAAACCTGCTTCATTTTATATACAATTAAATGTAAAACCTCATGAATTTATGCACTAATTTCGGAAATGTAATAATTATCTAGTGGGTGACTTTTGCAATTTCCTAGGTAACTGTCAACATCGGTGAATAATTTTTTAATTGTCATTCATTTTCAACATGCATTAAGTAATTTAAGTGTAATTATTAACAAATTTAATAATACAAAAATATGTGGGAAGATATACAGTAAATAAGAAAACAACTATTCTACATCGCCGCCACCAACTTCAAAATGTCTCCACTCTCTTTCTAAATTCTTCATAAGCGTTTCTTAGCATGTTTGGGATGATTTCATTCACAGCATTAATTATTGATTCTTTCAGATTTATAATATATATATATATATATATATATATATAAATATATATATAGGTATATATATATATATATATATATATATATATATATATATATATATATATATATATATATATATATATATATATATATATATATATATATATATATTTATATATATATATATATATATAAATATATATATAAATATATATATATATATATATATATATATAACTACAAAGAGGAGATTTATCGCGGGGAAATAGTATATAAAACAAAAGCAAAATTATCGGTCTAGCCCGCATATGTCGAAACACGTGTCAACGGCTGCTTCGACATATGCGGGCTAGACCGATAATTTTGCTTTTGTTTTATATATATATATATATATATATATATATATATATATATATATATATATGTATGTATATATATATATATATATATATATATATATATATATATATATATATATATATATATATATATATATATATATTACATATTATATTAGTTATGTTGGAGATATAATAGAACACGTTTTCAATAGTATATGATTAATCGCTATCATTAAAAGTGTAAACAGAAGACGCTTTCAAGATGTGTAACACTGCAACATCTACTTATCTACTCTCTCGATCTAGTAAGAACAAATACGTTGATCGATTCATTCTATTCAAGCCTCAAGAAAAATTGAAACGATACATCTAGAGGAATTATATGAAATGGTGGATACTTTTTTGTCCTTCGAAGTCAGCTCTAACGGATATTTCATTACAGGAAGGAATAATAGGCAACTTCCAAGAACTGGTTTTGTAGTAGGATCATACTAAATCACAGTTTCATGAAGTTGGATCTTTAAAACCTGTAATTTGTCGATTCTTGCATCTTGTTTCAGTCGTTCTAAGTTGAATTTTTTTTTTTGATCAACAGGCAAGTGGTCCAAGATAATGACAACTACAATAACAATTAACTAACACTTTAAGCAAATCTCGTCAATTCGTGGTCATTATTTTACTTTTCACAATTAATTATATAATACATACATACATACATATATATATATATATATATATATATATATATATATATATATATATATATATATATATATATATATATATATATATAATTATATATATATATTTATATATATATATTTATTTATATTTATATATAAAATATATATAAAGATATATATATATATATATATATATATATTTATATAGAAAATTGATGGTTTACTAGTCAGAATAATATTTCAAATCAGATAAGGGTATTTCGACTATTATCTTGGGCAAGTTTATGATGGGTACATTTATTCTAAGGCCTTTACAGCTTCATACTTCGTCTCGAATCTGAGACTTTTTTAACAGCCAAAAAGAAATATGAAAAGTATATTTTTAGTTAAAAATAATAGTCGTGTTCAAATAAAAAAGCACAATGATGCTAAATAAATCCAAAATAGTCTATAAATGTGGTACCCGCATATGCAATATACCGATCAATGACATTTTTAACCCATTTTTATGGCGTTCGATACAGCAAAAAACAGCAAGTGATCCATATCTTCTTCTTCTTCTCAAATGCATTCATCGCTAGCATTCCATTATCCATAAACCATCTACTTTTTATTATTATCGCAATCCAGTGAAGTAGTTATTGATTTCGAAGGTACAAACATCTTAGACTATGAGGATAGCTATCAGAGGAGACTTTTTTTAGAAATAATAAACTGACATGGATTCAATTTGAATAAATGAACTATATGAAGTGTATATCTCTGACAGTCTTGAAACGATTTAGAAAACTGAATTTAAAATCCACAGGAAGTTAAAGCAAATAGTATTCAACAAAATATCTTCCCCGTTTCTCTACTGTAGAGAAAATAATTTTATATATGAAGATTATATCAATACAAAAACACCATATCTCACAACTAATACAGTCAAGATATGTCAGCTTGATGCATGTTAATTAACGTACAACTAAAAAGATATTTGAAAAACTCATAAGAGAAGCAATTATAAACTGTAAATCTTATAAAATAGGTAATCTTGCAGCCTTAAATTCAATTCAATTCAAATTGTTCATTTTGCCAAGTTACTTAAATTATTTAAATACATTTCTAATTAAGATTTGACTCACAACTATTTATCAAAAATTGACTTCCTCGCAATCATAAAAACCTATAACATTTGGTCCACATGAGTCATCCTTAAGCCATATTTTTTCTCGTGTAAATATATAACAATAAAAAAAGAGGAAGCACTTCACCCAAAATATCAATGCTTACGTACAATAATTTATAAAAAGCTAAACTCTTTGAGAACTGAATAATTGGCGAGAAATGATTATCATACTAGCACACAAGTATCCAAGATATCTATATTGATATATACATTATAAAACTTGAATTAAAAAAATTTAATCCTCCTCACGGCTTAGTTTTGTACTGAAGAAGCCCACGGCAAACAACTGAGCCCTTTTTGTCATTCTCAGTGTAATATCAAAGTTGACATTACCCAATATGGATGAATCATCTAATAGGTTATTCAAGATCTCATATAAAAATATAAAATCAGAACCAACTCGGCATTACTGTAGTCTTCGGATACCATATTTGACATTAATCAGATTATGTACTTTCAACAGCTGAGTCTATCATTACCGTATTTTTATAATACGGAAATCTTAGAAAATCGCCCTGTATATATTTGAATGTTGCGATGTTAACTTTATATTTTGGATTCCAAAAACAATTACCAAAGCTAAGCCTGCTATAAATATATGCATTAATAAAACATAACCTAAAAGTTTATTTACTTTTTCAACTTATCCTCTGAATTTAAGTCAAATATCATCATACATCTGTATCTTCAATTGAATATACTTAATCCAACATGATATTCATTATATTATAGATGAAGTGGAACATACTATGGTTTCTAGTGAATGCAAGAACCTTACATTCCGACATATTTGATGTTATTCTGATCAATGCACAATACGCTGACAATCCATGAAGATCCTCTAGGGTTAGGAAGCTGTCAGAAAAAGCTGAAACTCAAGAATTTATCTTAAGATCATCTGAAAAAAGCAGGAAGTTAGCAAATTCGAATCACCGGAAAATGTAGTTTATATATATATATATATATATATATATATATATATATATATATATATATATATATATATATATATATATATATATATTTATATATATATATATATATATATATATATATATATATAATTATATATATATATATATTTATATATATATATATATATATATATATATATATATATATATATATATATATATATATATATATATATATATATATATATATATATATATATATATATATATATATATATATATACAGGGTGAGTCATTGATATGGGAAAGCTTGATTGCACCTACACAGTTAATGATATCGAAACGAACCAAACGGTTCTGCAAATGGGAGGTCAGAGTGCAGTTCGTAAAATTATTTTGCCTTTACAGGGTGTACCATTTTTACGGAGCAAATTTTAAGATCCTTTTTTTAAATGGCATTCTATAAATTTTCACACATATTTGAATTTTTCCTTTATTGAGATTTGTAAATTCGTTAAGTTTTTGCAAATCGCTTCAGCCGTTCAGAAGTTATTCAATTTTTTCTGAAAATTAATGCCTTTGCAGGATTTTTTTTTAAAAATCGCAGGGCACTTGTTTTTTTGAATATCAAGTTGTTATTTGGGCTGTATCTGAGTAATTGTTCTGGGTATCTTTTGACGGAGAGATAATCTATTTTAATTGTGACATCACCTCACTGTGACACATTGATTTTGGTACACTTTGAAAGGCCATATCTTGATTTTTTCAAATGGCACTCTATTTATTTGATTACTTAGTCGCATTGAACATGTCATTCTTCATCTTTTCTATATTTACGTTTTTTTCCAAAAATTGATGGTTTAGAAGATAATTCACATTTTCAAAAAAATCAACACATTTTTTCATCTTTTAAACGAGTGACATGTAAAACAATTAATTCTGATAACAGACTTTCACTTGTTCATTGTTGTTATCCATGGCCTTCTATTGATTTATGCATTCAATTTCAGAAAATTGTCTTTTATTTGCGCGTTTCTAAGAAAAAGTTTATAGTATCATATATTTTTGAAAAGGTAAAAAAAAGACAAATTTTATAGTCTATAAATATACAGGGTATTCCATTTAAAAAAACATAAGTTTGCTTTATAACTCAAAAATAGTAAACATGTAACGAATACTATCTACACCGATGCATTCTACGGAAAAAAATCTATAAGATTGTTATATTACATTTTCGATAAGATGAAGGATAACGGCGATACGACGGGGATCCCAAAATGCAACATTTTCAAAAATGCCCTATATCTTAAAAACTAAGAGTTATTAAAATTATGTTGACGGCATCTTCAGTTTTTCGAAAAAGTAGCACAGTGTCGCGGAAACCGCAACCCTCTATCTTCAAAAATAACGGAGATACCATTCAAAAGTACCCAAAATGGGACACCCTGTACTAAGCTTCTATAATTTGATTTCAGTAATGTGTCATCAAACTTTGGAATTGACGCCCGCAGCTGTTACGTTGACGTCTGTTATCAGAATTTATTGTTTTTCATGTCACTCGTTTAAAAGATGAAATAATGTGTTGATTTTTTTGAAAATGTGGATTATCTTTTAAACCATCAACTTGTGAAAAAAAATATGAATGTAGAAAAGACGAAGAATGACATGTTCAATGCGACTAAGTAATCAAATAAATAGAGTGCCATTTGAAAAAATCAAGATATGGCCTTTCAAAGTGTACCAAAATCAATGTGTCACAGTGAGGTGATGTCACAATTAAAATAGATTATCTCTCCGTCAAAAGATACCCAGAACAATTACTTAGATACAGCCCAAATAACAACTTGATATTCAAAAAAACAAGTGCTCTGCGATTTTTTAAAAAAATGCCTGCAAAGGCATTAATTTTCAGAAAAAATTGAATAACTTCTGAACGGCTGAAGCGATTTGCAAACACTTAACGAATTTACAAATCTCAATGAAGGACAAATTAAAATATGTATAAAAATTTATAAAATGCCATTCAAAAAAAAGATCTTAAAATTTGCTCCGTAAAAATGGTACACCCTGTGAAGGACAAAATAATTTTACGAACTGCACTCTGACCTCCCATTTGCAGAACCGTTTGGTTCGTTTCGATATCATTAACGGTGTAGGTGCAATCAAGCTTTCCCATATCAATGACTCACCCTGTATATATATATATATATATAGGGTGTCCCGTAAATAACACTCCAGAGTGACACTGGAGGTAGATTGGCTTCAGGTCAATCAGATAACATCAACATGACTCTAGTAAAAGTTTTCTGGTTTTCAAGATATTGCCATGGTTATTATATTATATATGTATATTAAGATTGCTTATGGTTTTTTGAAAAATCTATACTTTTCCGTCATTTTCTCGCCTGTTATGAATATAAATTACTTCTAACCTATGATTTTTTTTTCTTGTGCTTTCATGAATAGTTAGTTGAGACAATCGACCCGTCATTTCATTAAAAACTAGCTCGCTAACCTTAAAAAAATTCAAGTTGTTCCAATTTAATTTAAATCCGGAAACCTTAACTATAATTTGACTATTTACTGTGAAAAAATATTTAACTGACTTTTAATGCTCTTTCGACTATAGTCTAACATTTGTGGTTTTTCTTTTTCAACAGTCTAAAATTCCAATTTTTATCATTGAAGTGCTACTTTGGAAATACTTCAAATGAAAAGTAATAAAATTACAACGTGGTAGTTGTTGAAGAAAATATCTAAAACCGCTATTCAATACTCTTTATTCATTGTTGTAGGTAGGCGTCCAAATAAAGAACAGAACATAAGTTCGTTTTAATTATTTCGATAGATTTTTACATTGTTAAAAGCTAAGAATGAATTTTGATCAGAAATTTGAATCATTATTTTCAGAATAGATTTTTGGAATGTCTACCACTGACTTTTAAACACCATCTGCATCTTCTCAAAAGTTGTCCTTTTAAACGCCGTGAACTCAAATCATTCATTTCACATGCTGCCTGATTGATTAAGAAGAAGGTTGTGGTTGCAAAATGATGCCCTGCACACTATGCTCGTGCAGAAAGGGCGCATCTTGATCATACATTCCCAAGAAGATGGATTGGCCGGCTAGGACCAATTGTGTGGCCCCCGCGCTTCCCAGACCTCAATCCTCTCAATTTTTTTTTATTGAGGATGCTTAAAAGATAAGGTCTATGGAAAACCATTTCGATCGGCAAATGAATTGCTTCAACGAATCAATCAAGCAGCATGTGAAATATCTGATTTGAGTTTAAGGCGTTTGAAAGGGCAATATTTGAGAAGATGCAGGTTGTGCTTGATAGTCAGCGGTAGACATATCGAAAATTTATTGTGAAAATGATAAATTTCAAATCAAATTTCCCTATTTGCTTCTAATGATGCAACAATCTATTGAAATAATTAATACGACCTTATGTTCTGTTCATTATTTGGATACCTACCTACAACAATGAATGAAAAAGAGCAATGAATAGCAGGTTCAGATATTTTCTACAACAACTACTTCGTTGTAATTTGCCGACAAAAGACGCCTGCACCTTTTATTAAGTATTATTTTTTTTTGAAGTATTTCGCAAGTAGCACGACTTCAATGACAAAAATTGGAATTTTTAGACTTTTGAAAAAGAAAAACCAGAAATGTTGTACCATATTCGAAAGAGCATTAAATAGGCTAGTTTTTAAGATCATTTGCTGGTTCAGTCCGGTACAACATCTTTTACAGTAAATAGTCAACTTTAGTTAAGGTTTTCGGATTTAAATTAAATTGAAACAACTTAATTTTTTTGGAAGTCAGCGAGCTAGTTTTGAAATTATGGGTCAATTGTCTCAACCAACTATTGATGAAAGCACAAGAAAAAAACCTATAAGTTAGAAGTTATTTGTATTCAAAACAGGCGAGAAAATGACCAAAAAGTATAGATTTTTGAAAAAAACATTAGATTGGCAATATCTCGAAAACCAGAAAACTTTTACTAAGGTCATGGTGATGCTATCTGATTGACCTGAAGCCAATCTACCTCCAGTGTCACTCTGGCGTGTTATTTACGGGACACCCTATATATATATATATGTATAAAAAAACATTAGATTGGCAATATCTCGAAAACCAGAAAACTTTTACTAAGGTCATGGTGATGCTATCTGATTGACCTGAAGCCAATCTACCTCCAGTGTCACTCTGGCGTGTTATTTACGGGACACCCTATATATATATATGTATATATATATATATATATATATATATATATATATATATATATATATATATATATATATATATATATATATATATATATATATATATATATATAATATATATATATATATATATATATATATATATATATATATATATATATATATCAGGAACAAAAAAAAGAATGCCCAAGTGGGACTCCTGAGGAATAGCAGCTATCATCGAAACATTAATGAGTAGTATCTCACTGCCTGCCTCCGATTGAACTCACAAGAGGAAAACCCACTCAACAAGTAGCCTTATAAGCCCATACATAAATGCTCAGCAATCTGAAGATTATGACATACCTTAGCTTCAAAAAATCTGTATAGATTGCTTCCACTTGAATTCTAGCATCCATTGGCCGAATATCATATTCAGTAGACGATACGAAATCAGTTCACACTGACCTTTTATGAAAAACTGAATTTAAATAAAGGATATTTTCACAAATAAAGAACATGCAACAACACACAACTCTCTCAAAACACTTCGATAAATATATCAATGTTTGATAGCGGTTTATAATAATTACTCATGATATTATCTTTTTGCCCTGCCTTGAAAATAGGAAACATATGGGACGACATTGTGGAAAACGCACCTGTTTCAAGAGAACTATTGAATAATTTAATTAGGAAGGATATTTCCACAAAAAACTAAGGGTTATGCGATATAGGTGTAATACATTCAGTTTTCCAATACTTCCCAAACCATCAATCATAACGCCTGATATATGTTTCAACGAAAACTGAAAATAAATGAAGTACGACATGCGTGAGCACAATTAATCAAAGAATATGTACAAGGTGTAAAAGTTTAACGAGTTGGAGTAAAATTTCATTAACTGATTGTTTAGTTAATAAATCATGGAATGAGCCCATTAACTATTCAATTATAAGGTTAGAAAATAGGTTAGTCTATTGTCTGTCAGGAAAGCAGTTCAAACAATACACGAACCTTTAACAATGTTCATCGTATGAGAAAGCTGGGAAGAATTGCGAGACGAAGAATAGCTGTTTAAATATTTGTTAAGCAATCAACATGAAACTAATAATCATAAAAATCTTAACAGTTATGAATTTTAATTTATTCTGTTTCTGCATGAAAAAGGTTTTAAAAATACCTAGTAGTACGAATTGGCCAGCGAAATATGCCGTAATAAATATTTGTTGAATAATTTCTTTTGAACTAACCATAGCTTCCTAGATAATTTGGTGAATATGGGTATTCTTTAGGATTTTTAGACCACCGCTGAAATCCTAGAAAATACGTATCTAATCATTCGTATTGAGCAATTTATAGTGTATTATATTCATGTTGTTAATAAATAATTGAAATTGAACATATTTCAATTTTACTGATATTAAATTCACAACTGACTGTGACTTGTATCATCAAATATATTGAATATCAAAACAGTGCAAAGTCTACATATTTTCTACTTCGTTTCTTCATGGACACTCTAGAATTTTGATGTTGTGATACCGAAATGCCTAAATGGATATTCCCAAACGTTGGGAATAGCGATGACATGTTTGTAGGTAGGTATGCATATATAAATTGTCTTATGCATCCAGATTTTGCTTCTACTAATAATCTTCGAAATGGCACTAAATTAAAACATGCTGCATGCTTGAATTGAAAGCTGTTGAATAATTAAAATGAAATAATTGAGTAATTCGACTTTAATAAAACATCGAAGGAAGCATTCTCCTGCCACTAGTGTGGAAGAAACGATAGTACAATTATTATTATATTAACTGTATTTCTGTTAAACTTTCTTTATTTTTATATTCACTACAAAATAAGAAAGACGATATACAAGTATCATGAGTAGCGGAGACTGGGTATGATTGTGACAATTTTTTTTTGCTCTAACACAGCATTGACACTATGATCTTAATGAGCCTAGATATTTTTCTTCAGATTAATGTTAAATTCAGAGGCAAAGGAGAAACAGTTTGGTTGAAATTAGTCAAATTATTGATAATCGACCCCATACCAATGGCAGTAGTAAAAGTGATGGGAGGCAGTTGTAACACTCCAGAATAACTCATAATTCCAGCTATTAGATCAATTTAATTATTGAAAACACAATAAACAATACCATTGAATAATATCACAAAAGTTCAAATAGTTTTTCGATATTTTCTTAGAGCTGAAATGAAATTAATACACATGAATAATTTTCCTTTCCTACTGGTAATATTTCCCTTAGATATATATTAACTCGAATTCACTGAAAAGAAATAATCGCTGAATAATAATAAAACAAACTCAGTATATGAACCAATAGAGAGCATAGTTCATATCGTATTTTTTGGCAAAAAATGCATCTAGTTTGATTTAATCATAAGCGTCAATATACAGCTATATGTCGCTTCCATTTCTCGAAGTATTTCTTATGTATTTCCTTGGTATCTGCAATGAAACAATATCAAAACGTTAAAATTACATTAATATTACATATATAGTCCCTAGAAAATAATTACAACCCTCCACTATGACAATAAAACGGCTACTGGCAAGAGTTATTACACAAACAAAAATGAACCTTATTATAAACTCTAAAATACAACAAATACTCAAGGGCAGTAATTTTATTGATAAAAAATTTACATCGTGAAGAAATTCCTCCAATTTAATTACTTTTGGTTAACAAAACACAATATGCCTTCTTGTAGGTGTATTTAGCAAGCAGAATAAGTTACAGTACAGGGAATCGCGTTGGGACTCACGGCCCGACAGTCTTCTCCCTGTATCCTTCAACGAACTGCGTATAATTTAGGCAAAATTCGAGTGTTTGCAACCGTACCCTTTTACTACCCTACTCTGTTACAACCAATCTCGATCAACCCTACTTCGTTAAAAATTTCTTGAAAGAACGGATGTATATCTACATTTGTTGTGTGCTGGAAATACGCTTTTTATAGTTATTATTTCTAGTGAAACTATAGTTTGTTTCATTAACAGATGTCTTTGAATCAAAGTTTATGTATATGGGTACCAACATAATTTGTTTGAAAGCAAAAAGTTACACCATAGTTCAAAATTATTATTTCTAACTTCGACTTTCCGACACAAAAATTATATTTTATGTGAATTTTCTTCGATATTGAAAGGCTATTTTTCATGGGTAACAATATATATATATATATATATATATATATATATATATATATATATATATATATATTTATATATATATATATATATATATATATAGATATATATATATCTATATATGTATGTATATATATATATATATATATATACATATATATATATAATATATATATATATATATATATATATATATATATATATATACATATATATATATATATATATAAATATTTATATATATATATATATATATATATTGATATATATATATATATATATATATATATATATATATTTATATATATATATATATATATATATATATATATATATATATATATATATATATATATATATATATATATATATAATTAAGTCCTGAGTCTTATTACCTGAAAACTCCAAAATGTCTATAATTTACATAAATAATCAAGCTTGTCAACGGATAAAAGATCTATTAATTGTTTCTTCACTTTCATGTACGATGCAAAAAGTGCTCATTAGCTGACGCTCTTAATAAACAGCTGTTCATTAATATGAATATATGTGCTGTAGAAATACAATATGCAGCAATCATGTATGTAAAACTAAATTATCACCTGCTTATTAGATATTATTAAAACTTATTGTTTCAATTAAACGTTCAACATAATGTTTTTATGATCTTAAGTAGAGTAGGACAGATGGTTGTATGTGAATAACTTGAAAATCAGATTTATGTTAAAATTATTATGCTTTGAATAAGTATAATCAATGTAAAATTGAATTATGAGGCCTCGATAGACCAGCGGTAAGGTATACCGCTTGTAAGCCGAGGATGTGGGTTCAAGCCCCACCTTGCTCTTGGGTGTTGTGTATGTCAGGAATTTAGTGGTTCTTTTTATAAAAATAAATTGTTGGGTAATGTACTTCGTTTACAAGCCGTTCGGAACCGGCGTTAAACTGTAGATTCTTCTTAAGGTGCCTATTCGTTTCGAATGTGGGCTACTAGCATGGCTATTCTGATCTTGTTGACTGCTGCTTTAAAAAGTCCTGTGGTGGTAAGAGAGAACCATTTTCTCAGGTTGTGAAGCCATGAGATTCTCCTCCGTCCTGGGCCCCTTTTTCCAACAACCTCACCCTGCAAGATAAGCCGCAACAGACTGTATCGCTGTTCGTTGCGCATAATGTGACCCAAATACTCCAGTTTTCGCTTCTTTACGTTGTTTATGATTTCACGTTCCTTGTCCATTCTGCGAAGAACCTCATCATTGGTGATTCTATCAACCCAGGAAATTTTCAGGATACGCCTATAGCACCTCATCTCAAAGGCCTCGAGTTTCTTCATAGACGCCTCTGTCAATGTCCAGGATTCAACTCCGTAAAGGAGAACCGTGAACACGTAGCATCGGAGCAGACGGATTTTAGTTTTTAGTGGTAGAGAGTGACTTTTAAAAATGCTGTTCATTTTGGTGAATGCTGATCTGGCCTTTTCTATCCTCTGTCTGATTTCAACTGAATGATGCCATCTGTCATTAACATTCGTTCCAAGGTAAACGTAGCTTGAGACGCGAATTATTGGTTGTTGATTAACTAGTAGATCCCTCGAGATGAAAAAAAAATTGAATTATGAGGCGAGAATCTCTTCGAAACTTGGTCAACAGGTTTTTCTTTATATTGCGAAAATTCAGAAAAAAGTACACATTTACCAGAACTTTCTTTGGCAAAGTAGCAAAAAGCTACAGTTCCACCGGAACATTTTGTTGCTGAATGTTCCTCCTTGTTGCCAAATGTAGAAAAACATACGTAAACTTCTTGTTTCCACTGATGCAACTTAAATTGTCCATAGTTGCATATTATTCAGTAGAAACAATCATTTGTTGCCGAAACATAAAGAAATTTTGAGGAACAGTTTGAAACATTTTGGAACATTTACGGAAACACGCAACAGCAACAAAAATGTTTCTCGATGTTCCTCCGGTGGAAACGTAGCTATATATTTATTCGTTTTCGTACTTCACTGCACACTGAAAATCTGCGACACGAATGTTTACTAGTTGCGTTCTCGATAAGTTTACAGTGCGATAGCAACACGGATTTTTTTACACGTTTTTTATTTTCTTTTGAAGAGCACCGCCCAAAATAGAAACAGGCGACAAGTAGGAATAGTCAACACTTGTTGCCGAAAAATAAAAAAATTTATGGAACATTTAGGAACATTTTGGAACATTTACGGAAACACGGAACAGCAACAAAAATGTTCCTCCGGTGGAATCGTAGCTTGAAAGGTGACAAGTAGAAACAGTCAACATTTGTTGCCGAAAAAAAAAATGAAGAAATTTAAGGAACATCTATGAACATTTTCGAACATATACAGAAATATGGAACAGCAACAAAAATGTTCAACATACACTCCGGTAAAACTGTAGCTTAACTAATAACAAATGTTGAAGTATTAGTATTAATACTATAAGAATCAGCCCATGTTTACATATTCATTTATCTCATTCATAAAGGTGAAATTGTTTAATTCTATGAGTGATTAATCTTCTGTTATTGATGTAGAATGTAAGGTTGTACTGAGTATATGTAGTTTAAAATTTCACATAATGCTCTATATAAAACTTAAACATCTAGTACTGAGGCATAAGTAGAAAAAGTATATATAATACTATACTATTGTTTTCTGTAGTAAATCTAGTTGAGCCTGTGAAAAATTGAAATCTATATTCTGGAAAACAAT
The DNA here is from genome assembly GCA_030704885.1 of Cynegetis impunctata. Classification (NCBI taxonomy): domain Eukaryota; kingdom Metazoa; phylum Arthropoda; class Insecta; order Coleoptera; family Coccinellidae; genus Cynegetis; species Cynegetis impunctata. The sequence continues at coordinate 523,716 of JARQZK010002186.1, forward strand.
CAATTTCATTTTGAATTATTGGCTAATAATGAGTGAAAATTATTGAATAAGGTAATATTCAAATACAAAATATTATTAATTTAAGTGTCTTTGCATCTTCATCTAGCCATCAACGTGTAAAACAAGCTGAGTCCATGAATAGCGGCTACCATTTCTTACAAGACATCTGATAACAAGGTTGCTTTTAGTGCTACTACAACCAACCAGATTCCCAGGAAAAACTACCCTATGTACCTAAAATCAAAGCAGCTACTGCTTTATAGGGCTCAAGTTTATCCAGCAGTAGAATGTTGCTCTTATGCTCGGACCTATATGCCTATGGAACCCTCTACCCAAAGAAATTTTTTCGATTTGGTACGCTTCAAGCAGCAATTTATTGCGATCATCAGAGGGCGCTGGACAGACATTAAGAAATTTTGCATTTCCCGAGATTTGCCAATACAAATTATTTTCATATATAATACCACTAGAGACGAAATTTTGCCGGCAAAATTTCTCGATTGTAATATGAAAGTTAAGAGTTGATATGACATTTTTTCCAAAATCAAAAATCAAAATCAAAATTTTTCCAAAATCACTCGCCTGACGGCTCGTGATTTTGATAGAAATGTCTTTCGCGAAATTGCCTAAGCAACAAACTTGAATGAAGAGAAATTTTACCTGCTTAAATTTCATCTCGAGTGGTATTCGACATGACTATTTCACGAGAAAATTCTATCATATTCCTTGAAAAACTTTTCTTGAATCATCTGTGCCGTGGTATTCCATAAAGACTTGGAGGCTCATTTTTGGAATTCCCCAATCTACTTTTTGACACGTATTGCGCTATTTGACAAATAAGTATTCATCATAGATTAACTAAACGTTGTTTGTTTTCTTTATGGTATTCATTTCCCAAGCTATCTATGAATGTGAGAAATGTCCAAATATTATCGATGAAATAATAACTTGCTAAGTTTTGCCGGCTTGCGTGTTTTATCGCTGTAAAACGAGAGTTGCTATGGGAACTTACTCACTAAAAATGGAATGAGTGAAATAGTTAGTAATAATATCACAAGAGCATCGAAAATAATCGATTATACTACCGAGTCACGAGACGTATTTTGCGAAACACCACGAGAGCGCAGCTCGAGTGGTGTTTTAAAAAAATACGCTGAGTGGCGAGGCCAGTATAATCGATTATTTTCGATTGCTCGAGTGGTATTCGTTACGATTATATAACGAATAAAAAATATTAATTTTTTTTGACAAACGTCAAAACACCGTGAATATGAAAATATATATACATTTTGACAAGAGGCGAAACACCAAAACGATTATATCACGTCGTCAAGGGTATATTCACTTATCTATACTACGTCGTTATGCAAAATTCACGGATTCTATTGGCTTATTCATACATGAGTTATATAATCATTTATAATACCACTAGAGATGAAATTTTGCCGGCAAAATTTCTCGATTGTAATATGAAAGTTTGTTGCTTAGGCGAATTCGCGAAGGACATTTGTATCAAAATCATGTCAGGCGAGTGATTTTGGAAAAAATGTCATGAGCGAAATTGTCTAAGCAACAAACTTGAATGTTACAAGAGAGAAATTTTACCTGCTTAAATTTCATCTCGAGTGGTATTCGACATGACTATTTCACGAGAAAATATATCTAACAGTTATATGGTCACATTTGAGAAAGTCAAGAAAATAACCTGTGAATGTGAGAAATGTCAAAATATTATTGATGAAATACTAACTTGCTAAGTTTTGCCGGCTTGCATGTTTCATCGCTGTGAAACGAGAGTTGCTATGGAAGCTTCCTCACTAAAAATGGAATGAGTGAAATAGTCAAGTAAATAATAAAACCTTATTACTAATAATATTCCATCAGGTGGACTATAGGATAGTTTAAACGTTTCAATTAAATTACCAATTTTTATTATTGACGTAGGTACTTGCTTGGAAGAATCACTTTTACACCATACTATTCAAACAGTCCTCATCGAAAATACAACACGACATTGCTCTAATTTATAAGCTATAATCTTGTAGATTTTTATCTACAAAAGATGGCAGTGTCTCGGAATAACGACTCTGAATTAAAGATGAAAATACATATGAGGTGAGAAGTTATTCAAACTGAATTATCGTATTTAACTCTTATCTTGATTCAAATAGAGCCAAATATTTTTCTTATATGTAGAATGAATTGTATAGCTACTTACTTTCTATTGTAATAGATGAGAACTGAGAAAGTCCAGTTTAGGCAGTTCTCAAAGTAATTTTCACTGGAATGAAAGCTGACCGCAATGTCGGCGGTGATTTTTTTCTGATTTAGTTTCTTTTTATGAAGTTAACATAATTGAGCCAGTTTGTGTTAACCGTATATATCATTATAATAGTAGTTGAATATATTATTTATCACCTTCACATCTGTTACCTACATTTGAGACAGCTTCAAACACACGCGATAAAACTTTTTTGTTTAGAAAAATATTATTAGAATTCTAGTATCGTTTCACATTATGTTATGAATAGTCAGCATTACTGATAAATAATACGAGAAGATTGAGCAAATATCATACGTCAAGACAGTATGTACAAAAGTTTAATAAATATTGATTGCTAAATTCCAATAGAATATTATTTAACTTTCAGGTCTCTGCTTTTCAATCTACTACATATATAATTAACAATATATTATATATAATATTATATAAGTTCCAATTTATACATCTACCAAAAAAATAAGACCAATTTGCTAATTATAATAGCATTACATAAATATGTATATATAGGTTTTTTACGATAAAAAGACGATGACGTTGCAAAACAAAATATTGTGATGTTGCCAAGCTGTAGTTTTTTTCTTTACTTTACGAAAACTAGAAAAGTCAATTTGATGTTAGATTGACAATTCTTCTTTTTCTATTGGTCCGTGCCTCGTAGAGCCTAAGTAAAAAATATTTATTTAAAAAAATTAAAGGCTTGTATTTAATATGAATATTTATTTATGAAAAATGTTTATGGTAAAAGGAATCCATACAGCTGTAATCATCTTCATGCAAATTTAAATATTGTTTCTTTATACATCTATTATATTTATTATAATGAAAATAGAATGAAAAAGATAAATATAGATACATAAAATAAAATCGCTTCACTTATGAAGGTAGGTATACATTTGTATCATCACTGCTACATTATTTGGAACAAGAAGTGAATATAGATCATCTGAATAATTTTGTGATATAATGAGTATTTCCTACACAATCATACATTGGGAAGTTGAATTAAGATGCTCCATGGTTTCATTCGTATCTCTGTTTCATATTATGCAGTTTTAATTTTGTGTGAGTTGTTATTCACAAAAATATATCGACTTAGGTAGCTGGCTACGTATAGGTGTGCTATTAGACTTTTTATGTATAGCTGTGATAATTCACCAATGCGAAATTATGAATTATCGAGTGAACATTTCTTTATCAACAACTGGAATAACCTGCTCAAAGTCTCTGCTCCTTCTGATAATAATTTGAAGACTGTATGACAATTACGTTAAGTCACTACCTTCCTGATTTTATATTGTATTTCAAAGTTTTACTTATGTTAATAATGAAAACAATAACTTGTGAATATACAAAAAGGTGGAAATAAAGCAAATTGGAGAAAAATATAGAAAAATAGAACACAAGATTTCCACTAATCCATCTCAAAATCATCACTATCTTCATCATCACTGTCAAAATTAATAATAAGTGGAGGCACATCCTGTCTATCGAATACTACTTCTCTATCCCACCAATCTTGTATAATTTTTTCAGTATGCTCTACTGTCCTGGACCAAATATCAGGAGTCACTTTTTCTAAAGCCTTTTTCCATACACCAATTGCTTGTTCTGTTGATGCACCATCAGTTCCCACATGATCTCTATAAAAATTTTCAACTATGCCCCAAATATGTTCAATTTGGTTGAACATACAGTGGTAAGGGGGAAGTCGAAGCACTTTGTGACCATATTTTTCAGATAATATGTCAGCTTCATATACTAATGGTGGTTTATTCCTACAAAAATATTAAAGCGTGCATATTTTCAAACAAAATAAGTTAGCTCAGTATTACCATAATATATTGAAAAATGTTTATATCAACTTACTGTTGTACTAAATTCAATAATTGGGTTTTGAAGAAAGTATTTTCGAATGGAATATCATTTTGTATCAACCAGTTCTGTATATCAGCCTTTTTGGTAGCTGTTGTTGGTACTTTATTGATCACCGTACTGTGATAACTTGCATTATCCATTACGATTGTGGCAGGCTCTTCCAAGTTCACTAACAGCTGGTATTCAAACCAATGCAAAAAATTTTCTCGGTTCATCTCACCGTGGTAATCACCATCTTTTGTTTTGGAATGAAAAACCAGCTCTGCTCCAGGAATGAATCCAGAAGAGGAACCAGCATGCAATACTATATACCTACAATAAGGAAATAACAAATTACTACTAGGTTTCTTGGATAAACTACATAGCTCAATACAACTAGTAATAATTATGTAGATTAAAATAATATAATGTGACTAGTAAATATTGGAAAAGGTCTTAAAATGGCTGGAATGTTAGTGCATCATAAATTAATTGCTAAATTTCATTATTCAATTACCTCGGACCACCAATTTTATTTTTTTTTACCGTTCTAGGATTAGAATTTTGCCAAGAACGTCCAACAGTACCGTCTTTAAATATCCAGGTCTCATCCAAAAACACAAATTGATATAAACCTTCCCTTTTTATCTTGACATATTCATGTAAAAAATGTACACGTTTTAATGCAATATGTGGCAACTCCATTAAACCACGACGAGGATCATCTTTTTGGTATTTGAATCCAATATTTTTCAATATCTTCCAGAGTGATGTCAAACAACCATTAAAGAGTTCACGCTCTTGGAGTTTGTCTTTCAAAGTTTTCAAGGTTATGTGTTCCTCTGAAAAAATATTGTGTTAGTTAAGTGTGAATAAAATTAAACAATATATTCAATATACTCACTGTTTCCATACATTTCGTATATAACATTTCGAAAAGCATTTTGGTCAAAGTTATCAATTTCAACAGTAGGTTTTATGCGTTGTCTCTTTTTAGGTGGGCTTTCAGGCTGTTTACCTCTATTATGCTTGGCGGCAATACGGTTAACAGTAGTAAGGCTAAGTTGTAATGCTTCTGCAACTCTCTACAACATAATTATTTCAATTTATGAAAGAATAATATATCAAGTTTAATCAACCTTTACATTTAAATATGTAACAATAATATTAATAATAATGAATACAAATAGCGAATACTATTACTTACGTCTCTTACAGCAGTTAGCGGGAGCAGCGGGCCCCCATTTCGGCATTCTCGTTCAAAATAGCTTAACAAAGATGTTACCATCTCTTGACATTTACTGTTCAACTGCTTCGGCATTTTATTAACTACACACTGCAGATTTGCGTAAATAATTAGTTATGAAAATAACTGTTTTTTTAATCTTAAAGAAATAATGAATTTAAAAGCACCAAAAAAACTTGTAAATATTAGACGATGATCGAATGTCAATAAACGTCAAAACAGACTGGGGAATTTTACCAGTTGATCTGACAACGCCTTGAAGTTTTGCCAACCCGTTAGCTATAAATTGCCCTGGCTGTTGAGGATAAATTGTATTTACGGTTGGTAAATTAATATTTATTCTGATAAGCAGGAAAGTAACTAAATGTGACGTCATCGTCTTTTTATCGTAAAAAACCTATATATATATATATATATATATATATATATATATATATATATATATATATATATATATATATATATATATATATATATATATATATGTATGTATATATATATATATATATATATATATGTATATATATATATATATATATATATATATATATATATATGTATATATATATATATATACAGTGCGGACCACCAGGACCTGCATCGATCGATATTTCAGAAACTTAATGTAGAAAAAATTTTAAATTTTGGAAACTTGCTAGATATCTTGGGGCCTATTCAGCTAAAATATTTTCATTTTTGGGAATTTCCGGTTAAACCGGCAATAGACCCTAAGTCACTTATTTTAAATAGGATACCCTATCTATTATTACATTTTTTAATTCTACCCAAGATTCTAGGCAGATTTTATGCATTATGTTTTATTCCTAAGTCTAAGCGTTTTTGAAATATTTAAATTTTCATGTCAAAAATGACGATTACAAGTCCCAATATAATTATCAATTGTTCCTATAAGGAAGCCCTTATTACTTACTTTGGGTTGGATTCCTTGTTGAGAAGGACTTACTTTAATATATTTTGTATAATATTTGGATAACTAATCATACAGGGTGTTCAAAAAATTAAATACTACAAAATAAGAAAAATGGGAAGTTTCCATTTGAAAAAATTAATTTGTATCAGTTTTGTAATCTCATTTTAGATCTTATTTTTTGAACACCTCATATGATAAATTATCTAAAATATATTAAAGTAAGTCCTTCTCAACAAGTAATTCAACATAAAGTTAGTAATAAGGGTTTCCTTATAACAAGGCTGCCCAACCTCAGGCCCGCGGGCCACGATGTGGCCCGCTAACGAATTTTGAATGGCCCGCCGCCCGCGTGAGCAAGTTTAATAATTGCCTGTCTAAAGTACATGCAGTTGGATGATATTATGGACTATTCACATACGTCAATTCAGGGTTTTATTTGAAGAATATATCAGCAAATATGTAGAGTTACAACTGTACTGCGTTGTGAGATGGTTTTCAAAGAGAATCATGTTGAAAAATTTCTTCACCTTGAGAGAGCAGGTGTTGGAATTTTAGAAGAAGAAAGGGTGTTTCATTTGGAAACTGATTGACTGGAAAAAGAATCCTAGTTGAGCGATTTTACATTTACTGTTGACATTATCAATTACCTCAATATTTTAAATCTCAAATTACAAGGAAAAATTTGTTCACTTCCCACCGCGCTTCTGACTATGCTTACTTTGATAAGAGGATTCAAACCTGAATTAAATTTGTTTTCAATGAATTAAGCCAATGAAAATATTGCCCACTTTCCTACACTCAAAGAAATGAAAGAGAAGCTCAATATCAACACTATCCATTGTACTAAGTAGGAATCTAAAATTAGATGCTTATTAATGTCGTTTCAGAGCAGATTCCAGGAGTTCGAAGTATAAAAACAAATTGACAAATTTTTGTGAATCCTTTTACGAACAGTTTGACTGAAATAATAAGTCATCCTGCTAATATTCAGTTGGAACTCACAAATCGTCAGAATTATTCTGCAATAAAAAACTCTTTTCAGAAAAAATATCGTCAAAGTAAGAAACTTCTTCAGAAGAATTTGTAGATTTTTGGAATCTGGTACCAAAAGAAAATTTTCCTGCAATAACTAACCTGGCCTTCCAATTTCTAAGTAGTTCCGGTTCAACATATGTTTGTTATCCGAATTACTTATATAAAAAATAAATTTTATTGTTGTGTCTGTCAACATCTGATTTGACGCCTAATATAGGAAAATTATTGAAACAAAAAAAAATTCAGAAATCACATTGATTGTGCCAATTTTTAAGTTTGATTTTAAATTTTGTTAATTGTATTTCTTTAATTAGCAGAATATGCTGTTTATGTTATTATTTTAATTGAACTGTCAGTGGTCAGTGGCCCGCCTGTGATTTTTGAATCGTCCTTTTTGCCCGACTGTTAAAAAGGTTGGGCAGCCTTGCCTTATAAGAACAATTGATAATTATATTAGGACTTGCACTCGTCATATTTGACATAAAAGCTGAAATATTTCAAAAACGCTCAGACTGACAGGTAAAGGACATGATGCACAAAATCTCCCTAGAATCTTGGGTAGAATTCAAAAATGTAATAATAGATAAGGTGTCCGATTTTAAATAAGCGACTTAGGGTCTATTTGCGGTATAACCGGAAATGCCTAATAAATAAAAATAGTTTAGCTGAATAGGCTCCAAGACATCTAGCCAGTTTTCAAAATTTCAAATTTTTCCTACATTAGTTTTCTGAGATATCGACCGATGAAGTTCCTGGTGGTCCACCCTATATATATATATATATATATATATATATATATATATATATACATATAGGGTGTATGTATATATATATATATATATATATATATATATGTATATATATATATATATATATATATATATATATATATATACATATATATATATATATATATATATATATATATATATATATATATATATATATATATATATATATATATATATATATATATATATATATATATATATATATATATATATATATAATATATATATATATATATATATATATATATTATACATATATATATATATATATATATATATATATATACATATATATATATAATCTTTTGATAATTATTAGCAATAACAGGCCGGTTGAATCCCAAAAAACTCGATTTTATCAAAAACTTGACGCCTCACTACGATATTCGTAATTGAAATTTCTCTGACATTTATTGATTTGAAATAATTGAATAAACAGGGTTGCTTTGTATATGCTATTCAGTCTAATATTAATATTCAAAATTTTTTTATCACTAGATGGTAAGGGAAACCAAAGAAACCTTTCCCTACGTAATGTTTGAAAATAATAATAATAGGGTAATATTTATCTACCAACAAAAAAATTAGTTATGGGAAATCATTAAAGAAGTGGAGTAGAATTATCGGTATAGTACGCTTATATGGAAGCAGCCGTTGACACGTGTTTCGGACTCTTTGGTCCTCATCAGAACGGCGTAGCTAAGTATTGGATTGAAAATTTGGAGATGAAAATAGTTTAATAAATAAAATCCTCTGTTATGGAAGAAAATCACTTATTTGTGGTTTATTGTTTGAACTCTCCGGTATGGGAGATTTGGTCAAACTTTGCCACGGAGGCGATTAATTCCATCCGAGAGATCTTAGAAAGAGTAAATTAATATTAAAAAAGAAAATTAGTTTTGGGAAAATATTAAACAAGTCAAGCAAAAATTATCGGTATAGTTCGTTTATATGGAAGTAGCCGTTTTTAATGAAATTTTTATAATAAAATCCTCTGTTATTGTACGATTTCAACTTTATTCTTGTGCGCTTTTTTTTTACGTAGGTTCGATAAAATAGGACTTCGAGCTTCCCACAAAAATTGCTAAACAGCGCCCTGTGATGAGGACCAAAGAGTCCGAAACAAGTGTCAACGGCTGCTTCCATATAAGCGTACTATACCGATAATTCTACTCCACTTCTTTAATGTTTTCCCATAACTAATTTCTTTGTTGGTAGATAAATATTACCCTATTATTATTATTTTCAAACATTACGTAGGGAAAGGTTTCTTTGGTTTCCCTTACCATCTAGTGATAAAAAAATTTTGAATATTAATATTAGACTGAATAGCATATACAAAGCAACCCTGTTTATTCAATTATTTCAAATCAATGAATGTCAGAGAAATTTCAATTACGAATATCGTAGTGAGGCGTCAAGTTTTTGATAAAATCGAGTTTTTTGGGATTCAACCGGCCTGTTATTGCTAATAATTATCAAAAGATTAAAAATAGATCACAGGCAACAACAATTCGAATAAATAATTATATATATATATATATATATATATATATATATATATATATATATATATATATATATATATATATATATATATATATATATATATTTAAGAAGATGAAGTCTTTGCTGACCAGTTAGGATAAAGCAGCGTACCCAACGAGATTTCTCCTAGCTTTATATATATATATATATATATATATATATATATATATATATATATATATATATATATATATATATATATATATATATAATATAATATATCCAAATTCGAATAGAGAGATATCATTGAATATTCAACATGGTTTGTTGAATTTTGTGGATTAAATTTATGTTAAATAATTCATACGAAGCAATATGTTTGAGTTTTCATTAATTCGCACAGTTTTATTGGCTGGGAATATATTTCTTCATGACCACACAACTAATAGTGAAAACCACTAATAATAGGTGAACTTGATGAGTGTATTTCAACATATCTTCTAGGGTACAATTGATCACTCCTGAATTGAAGTAATAGTTTCAATCGAAATTGGTTTCAGTAATTTGATATTACGAAAGTTTTGTACCAATTGTTCAATGATCAGCAATAATTATTGAACAGTGTTCAAACCAACAGCTCTTTATCATCTCTTTTCAGATGATCGCTGTACAAGGTTATGTTAGCGTATAGTCTCACTGTTTCCAGCCATGGGTACGATTTCAACTTTATTCTTGTGCTCTTTTGTTACGTAGGTTCGATAAAATAGGATTTCGAGCTTCCCACAAAAATTGCTAAACAGCGCCCTGTGGCTGTTAAGAAATTACCAATCGTAAAGATATAAACTCTGTTAGATATGCCTTGGCAAATCCGTCTAATGGTGTGCGACACCACCACCTGGTGCCTTGACCCTTTGCTGGAACAGAAGAGCAACCAAAGAGAACATTCTTTTGTAGCACGATTTTTTCCATGTCTTGGACGGAATACTCTAGGATCATTATACTTTATCATTAATGTTTTGATATCTTTGGGACATGGTCGTTAGACGGACGTAAATAGGTGCGCTTGGCCGGGTGGATATTTGGGAGGGCGCTTGAGTCCAGCAGCATATTTTTGTAACTGCTTTTTAGGTATATAATGCGCTGTTTGTCTAGGTATAACCCAGAGTTTTGAACTTAGCCATATAGGTTTCCTCATTTATTACTGCTTCAGACCTTTGAAAATTGTTGATATTGGTAGAATTTCTCCCATATCTAATTTTTCTGGGGTGTATGAGAGATTGTGAGTGAAAAAGACGGTACAGGGGGTGAGCCACTTTGTGAGAAATGTCAAGAGGCATGTAACTACACCAAGGAATGTGCAACTATGTCAAAGCGATCGTAACTTGAACCATAGATTCATTAAAGACGAATTCTTGTATAAAAGTGTATTAATCATTTAAAGGAGCAAAGCGCTTTCGATTTTCGTCATTTTCAGTAGGTCCTGCAAAGTAAATACTCTAATTGAATAAATAGATCATGAACTTAAAAGGATATTAATGAATTGGTTATGAAATTTGGAAAATTTTTTGAAATTTGGGTACTTACAAAGTCAGGTAACTGGAAAACATTACAATTAGAGAAGACATCACAAAACTTTTCTAGGCTTAATTTAACAAAATAAAGTCTGAAAAATAAAACGGCCATGTGGACATGTCTGATCAACTTGAAGACAAAAAATTACATATATTTCAAAGTCAATGAATTAAATTTGATGATACCAACCTGAGGTAGAAAAATAAAATAAATATTTTTACATAAAAAGGTGACAACATGATGAATCAAGAAAGTTAATGAAAAAGAAATGTGAAAACAATCTAAAGAATAATTTTTTGGAGAGGAAGGAAATCTCTGTCTAAGTTCACCTGAGAATTCAAACAGTGTTCATTATTTAAACGTTCTTTAGAAATTTCCAATTGTAAAATTATGATTCTTGAATTTTAAATGATTTCCAAATGCTGACGTGTCAGGTTTTTTCAAGTGTTCATTGATACGAGTTATGAGAGGCTTGCAAGTTCGGCCTATGTAGAAAGCAGAGCAATCAGAACAGTTAAGCCTGTAAATACCAGTTCTTCTTAGTTTGTTAATTCTATCTGTGGAATTTACTAGTTACTCAACTTGTTGCAAGATTTAAAGGAAATTTTCGTATGAATTTAGAAATGTCATTACACAAGTTAGGATCAAAAAAAAGGCACGGAAAAATATTTGTAGGTAGGAGTAGCGTTGGAGGCAAGTCATCTGTGTAATCTGTATTTGAATTTATGAATTAATCTATTAATTATTGAAGGTTGATAGCCATTGTTGGCTGTAATCTGTTTGATAATGTTAACTTCTTCTTCATATAATACTTGTAACTGTGATGTCTTCTCTAATTGTAATGTCTTCCTGTTACCTGACTTTGTAAGTACTCAAAATTCAAAAAATTTTTCCAAATTTCATAACCAATTCATTTATATCCTTTTAAGTTCATGATCTCTTAATTCAATTAGAAAATTCACTTTGCAGGAAGCATTGAAGATGACGAAAGTCGAAAGCGCCTTGCTCCTTTAAATGATTAATAAACTTTCATACAAGAATTCCTCTTTAATTATTATGAGTGTATTTCGCTTCCTACGTTAACATAGATTCATTGTTGTCTAGAATTTCGTGATTGATTGCTGAGATTGATGAAAAATATCCTGATCTTGCTTGTATTTTATAACTAGTGGACTTTAAGGTGTACAAGGAGAAAACAGCTAAAAAGAGAAAACAAATTTTGACTGAGAAACCTACATTTCGTACTCAAAAAATCTTTCGATTAAATATTCCTTGGATCAGAAATAAGTGATCCATGTGCATAGCTCGAAGTTTCTACATTTGCGTCTGCTGCTATGCTATTGGCAACAGAAATTAGGATCGAAGCTCCAGAACGGCTTATATCGGTACTACTCTTTGGGCCATTAGCGGTTTGTTCACATTGTTTGGGAATGTTACGTTCATTTCTTTTCGAGCTTTCAAACTGTCAGCTTCATGATTTGTGTTTTTGTGAACTGTATTTTTCAGTGGTTTATTGTGTTTTGATTGAGGGCAATATTATCTCTGTTTAACAGTAGAAAACCTACCTACCTCAAGTTGAAATTTATACTGTGAGTTCTCATGATTGAACATGAAAATAAATAATAAAATGAAGAACTGAACGACTAAATTAATTCATCAGAGGAACTATGTATACATCATGAAAAGGCTGTATGATAGAACACCTATTTTATGAACAAAAACAAAACTTGAATTAACTACGTTAATTATCACAAAAATACTTTGAAAAAATATAATACTGCGATTGCAATTTCGATCACTAGACCATCAATCTGCCCGATGATAGTGTAGTGACCGAAATTGCAATCGCAGTGTAATAATAAACGTAGTAAGTTCAAGTTTTGTTTTTGTTCATCATGTTAAATTATTACGTAGTAACGACGGATTCCATCGAACGCCTATTTATATAAAAAGTAAAAAAAATTTCAAAAGTTTCAAAAAAACATCGCTAACATGGCTACTTTCATTACCGAGGGAAGAGGTTTTGAGTATAAAGGACATATTTATGTACTTTATGTACTACCAACAAAACTGATAGAAACAACATGAAATTAAAGAAGAATTAACATAAATACTCTGCTTCACTGTTTTGAACGTAATGAGTTATTATATTTTTAACATTTTTCTTATGCAGAACAGCTCTCCTAATTGTACGGTGTACTTCTGAGAGTAGCTGGTTTTTTTTTGACAAAATCTTTGTCTGGTTATGTTATTGAATATTTTAGTTTTTACGTAGCTATAGAGTCAAGTATTGTTTCATATTATTGTTGTTATGATAAAATGATAGTTCAGTTGGGCAAATAAAGATTATTTATCATTATTATATTAATAGTATCTCTGGTTATTAAATGAAAGAAAATTCAAATATCTAGAACAGCATTGGACTTCAAATCCTTACGTTTCCGATTAACTTAAAAACTTACCACAGCGAAATTAGTTATTCTCAGTAAAGTGTAAAGAACAAACTATCATATGTTCACACACTTTTCTTCCAATCTTAATGTTATGAATCCATACCTTCCTTCTGTCCTTCATTGCCTTGTTTTCCAACTTCATTTGGAATACAACTTTCGAAAAGGTATGAAAGCTATATTCGGTTTTTTTTGTCCAATATGAACAATAGTGTACACAAAAGTAGTGATTCATCTATTCTAAACGTTTATAAAAGATCCCAAATTAAATTAAAAACAATTGAAACACAACTAGTTCTCATATAGAATACACGTAAACTGATGTAAATTAATCTATGGCCGATACTTTAGTAATATTTGACAACTTCACTCATCTACGTTCGCCAATTATGATGAAAATTTAGCTTTTCCATATATTGATTATTTTTTATTTGTCTTGAGATTGTATTGTAAGCGAATCAACTCGTTGTCATATTTCTTGAATAAGTAATAGCAATGAAAGCGCGCAGTTAGAATTCGAAGCAATTCATGATCAATAAGAATGCAAAGTTGTGAAATCTTAGAGTGAATTCAAGCATAGAGAAGGAAGGCAGTTAAATATGGCGGAATAATATTTTCATCAATGTCAGAGTAATTTCTGATAGCGATAGGATATAATTTACGTTCATCGGTTGCTTCTACGGCTAAGAATCCAGACGAGCTCATGAAAGATTAAGCCGCGTTAGAAATTTATTCCGGAAAATCTTCCGTTGAATGCAGGAGCCGGTAACCCATTAAAAGTTAACGAAACTATTTCAACGTACCTAACGCGATATCGAATCGGGACTGCGAAACTTTCCGCGGTGAGGTTTTTGGATGCGGAATTTCCTCAATATCTGCCCCTCGGAAATTTATTCAAATTCTCGTTTAACCCTTAATTGGAAAATGCCCTCTTTAAATAATTCATTTTAGGTCTGCAACGTTTCTGATTCATGAGCGATTATGGAAACTGCAAAATATTTCAGAATATGGAGATAATTTTTGATCGATGAGGTATTTCTCAATTTGTTTATCTCACTTATTGCATCAATATTTTTTCTGTTACTCGTTGCTCCAACTCGTCTGCGTTGAAAATATGAAGATCCATACGGAGCGAAGCGAGTGTTTACGAAGAGTGTTATCAGTTATAATATTACAAGGGCATCGAAAATAATCGATTGTACCGAGTCACGAGACGTATTTTGCGAAACATCACGAGAAATCGGCTCGAGTGATGTTTAAGAAAATAGATCGAATGACGAGGTCAGTATAACGATTTTGTTCGTTTGCTCGAGTTGGTATTCGTTACGATTATATAACGAATAAACAACACCGCCAGAGCTAAAACCAAAACGTTGCATATTGAAAAATTAAAAGAAACTTGAAACCAAATTTTTATATTGATTTTTTTTGACAATCGTGAAAAGATCGTCAATATGAAAACATCCCCATTTTGACACGAGGTAAAACACCAAAATGAATATATCACGTCGTCAAGGATATATTCACTCATCAATACGCAGTAACTATTCAAAATTCACGAATTCTATTGACTTATTCACACATGAGTTATATAATCAATGTAAGTTTGAATGGAATTATTAATGCGATATCGAATTGAATGTAATGACTTCCCTAAGTAAGGAAAGTCTAACTTTTCCGAGGAATTCAGTCAAGTAGAAAAAATACAGTTTCCATGCTGGCTAGATGCATCATTTATCCACGATAGTCTGGAAAACAAGGAATATAGTTCATCAAAAATATTTATTGCTAGGAAAAAGTGAACAATATTGAAAACATTTATAGTAAATGAACCATTAGTAGCAATTTGGCCGTAAATAGCCACGGCAAGAATATTTGACATACCTGCTGTTGTACATTTTTCGAGGACTATGCTAGTTTGTTGTTGTATCAATTGAAACCTGACATTCATTTTCAATTTCTGAAAAAAAAAATTGGTTGAATAATTAAAATTCTTATTTGATTAGTCAATTTTTCATTTCTTCGCTCGCAGCTTATGAGTAGATGAAGGCTAAAGTACATTTATTCCATACACTTGTGTGGAAAAGTAACACGTCTCACAATAAAATGAGTGCGAAGAAAAACACTTTTCCAGAGCGCTTATTGAAAAGAGAGTTATATTGTTTTCAAAACTGATATGTGATTTTTCACAATATCAAAAACTTTTTTCTTAGTGGAAGTGACTTATTCAGAATTAAACCAAATTATTGGCCATCAAATATTGATCACGGTAATTAAGTTGGCGATAATCATATACTCGGATTGGGAGAGTTTTTTATAGTCAAATGAAATAGATTAAATGCCACGAAATTTGATTGATTGAAAAACATCAAATAAATTTCAAAGTGAGCTTGCTGTCTAAGCTTCAATACAGTAAAACACATTCATAATATCATAAGAGTGGTATACACTCGAAGGCAGTTCATTTAAGAATCCTTCTTTTTAACTAGTCAACCTCATAGCAGAGGTTTGCTATGATCACAGTAGCATCATTAAACATTTAGAAGAAAATATTAGCCTCCCCAAGAGTCGCAGATTTATGAAATCTCGGGGCTATTCAAATCCATATGCCCCCATGAAACAATGTTATAGTGTTCAATGCGTCTACCAGATTTCCTTGACATAGAACTTTTTTTTGGCCCCACATATACAAGAGAAAATGCTTCAGAAGTACTCTCTGCTATAAATCAAGTACAATTTACAATACTTGTTTTGCACAATACTTAATGATGCGTTAAAATTTTTAAATATTGCACCAATATTTTGGTGCAATATTTGCGAAATTTAAATCACTAGTCTATGTAGTTTCCAACTGAATCCCTCATATTTTTATAACTAATTGATAGGGACGATATTTGATGGAAAATTTTTATAATATTTTGAATAAAATGTACAGTTTTTGATTTTCACTATATTTTTGTTAAACATAACAATTGTACGGTGTGTACTTTACGTCTGAAAAAGCCACTGTGTATGACGAAACAATTGTTATGTTCAACAAAATGAGGTGAAAATGGAAAACTGTGAAGTTTTATTTACAACATCATATTTTCATTCAATAGACATAAGTGTTGTTTCCCATTTTCGAAGGGTAATGCACAGATACTATTCGAATCTGCAAGATGATCTAGTTTGATGTAATTTATTGTTTTTCTTAATTATTTTTCTATATTCACGATAGTTGTGGGTATGATTATATTCAGTCATTTTCCCATCAAAGATTATTTCCAAAGAGGAATATATCCTATACTATGCATAAATAGATTTTACTGAATGCTCGTAAATTAAAATCTTGATAACCGTTAGGTATGTATTATAATAGTATCAGGTTGGCCTAGAGAATAAAGTAAAAAACTTAAAACTCATTCTCTCGAAGTCGTAGCCTAGAAATGTCAACATAAATAATAATGATTCATTGTTTTCCTACCTACAACAACCGCATATTCTTGGACGTCCTTTCGTTTGATGAATTCCTCACATAATATACTAGCCTAGAATTTCATTGCAATATTATATAATAAGCATAAAGAGAATTGATTTTAACTGAGAAAATTTTATGTTTCCAATTTTTATTCAATCACCTATTTTAAAGGAATATATCAGAAGATGAATATCGGATGAAGTAGTCATAAATCCGACTACTGAATGATAAACAAGACTGTGTTGGAGACCTCGGTAGCCGAGGGGTTAAGTTCATCGTTTGTAAACCGAGG
The DNA here is from genome assembly GCA_030704885.1 of Cynegetis impunctata. Classification (NCBI taxonomy): domain Eukaryota; kingdom Metazoa; phylum Arthropoda; class Insecta; order Coleoptera; family Coccinellidae; genus Cynegetis; species Cynegetis impunctata. The sequence goes on from JARQZK010002186.1 coordinate 541,119, forward strand.
CTCGCAGGTTCGAGTCTTACATTGCTCTTGAGTGTTGCCTAATGTCCCATGAAATTTTGTGGATGGTTGGTCCTTAAAGTGTAGGTCCCTCGAGATGAAAAGAACGAAGAAAAGTAATTTAGCCTTGTCATGAAGTAAGAGGAATATCTAGGTTGTTACATAGTATTTTTCATTTTAAATTACTCCATAAACTTCTAAAAAACCACAAAATTCAAACAAGATGATCAAAAACATTACATTCCTGCTCCAATAATTTTTGAGCCTGCTTGTAAACTCTTCTAGAAATCTGGAGGCTCCTCGAAAAAAAAAAGCTGTAAAATGTTCACTAGCGAAACTGCAATTTGACATTTTAATCTTCATGTCAGTTGTAAAACAAACAAATTGTGTTTATCAATTAACAGCTACTTTGACGATTTTGAAAAATCATCAATAGCTTTGTCATTTTTGACTTTAAGATAGAAGGTTATGAAACAATTTTTGCTCTGAAGTAAATTTTCTATCGACTGAGGATATTATGTACCCATTTGAAGTTTTTGAATTAACTCTTGAACACGATGTCTGAATTTTGGTCTATTTTGACCATCATAATCAGCGAGAAGTATACTATTAGTTTCAATAATACTTAACCGACTTTGTAGCTCTAATAATTACGGATTCCCAATAGTGCTGACTCAATTTTGAAATACACTGTAGATATACATATATATATATATATATATATATATATATATATATATATATATATATATATATATATATATATATATATATATATATATATATATATATATGTCACCGGAAAATAACAAGAACCGCAAGTTCATAAATTTCCTAGGAAATTTATAAACCTTCGTAGGATTCTAAACGAGAGATAAATTATATTATTTTACGCCCACATTTTCGCAAATTGATAAACTTACCGAACTCACGCGTAAAATAATAAGTCAGCAAGAACCAAAGGCCATGTGCGCTCTGATTGGTTGAATAAGTCACGTGTTCCATCTATTTACTCTCCACTCTCCACGGCAATTGTTCGCCACGGAGCATAAACAAACTGGTTGCTCGTGTATTTTTGTAAAATTTTTAATGTTGTAACTGTGTTGGAACTGTGAAATAGTTTTATTTTGCTAAGGTTACTAAACTAGACCCATAATGAGCGACCTAGAAGCTGTGGACATCCAAAATGGTGAAGATAGTGCGGTAAATGCCTGAAAATTTGTTGACGAAGTGAAATTGACCACAGAGCTACTAAAGTTTTATAGTGGCCATGACCAAAATAGTAAGAAGTCGGAATGGACTGAGGAAAAAATTGAAAATGTCCTTAAAATGATAGACTATCAACATCGACCAATAAGAGAGCAGTGTGTTATTTGCCGTATTTTAAAGAAGCGTAAAATTAAAAGCTCTTCTGTGATTGGTGAAACCGTTTATAATCTTACGAATGGATATCCGTTAGTTTATAAATTTACCATGAGGCGAAAATGTGGGCGTAAAATAATACAATTTATCTCTCGTTTAGAATCCTACGAAAGTTTATAAATTTCCTAGGGAATTTATAAACTTACGGATTTTATTATCTTCCGGTGACATATATATATATATATATATATATATATATATATATATATATATATATATATATATATATATATATATATATATATATATATATATATATATATATATATATATATATATATATATATATATATATATATATATTTATATACATATATATATATAAATATATATATATATATATATATATATATATATATATATATATATATATATATATATATATATATATATATATATATATATATATATATATATAGAAGTAAGAATTATTAGTGTTAAACGGAAAACACGCCCGTGGTTATATAATTAAGTGAACTAGGACATTTATTTGAAACTAATCAAACAAACCTCCTAGCGGAGCTGGTTATAAGAGTTCACGAAACATCGAAATATCCACATCTTCCCTAGACGGCAATTGTTAGAAATGTTAATTTGTTTATCACGATCGATGGAAATTGATAGACAGACTGTTTCGCCCTTATATGGATGATACTGAAGAGCCCCAATAAGGGCGAAACAGTCTGTCTATCAATTTCCATCGATCATGATAAACAAATTAACATTTCTAACAATTGCCGTCTAGGGTAGATGTGGATATTTCTTATAACCAGCTCCGCTAGGGGGTTTGTTTGATTAGTTTCAAATAAATGTCCTAGTTCACTTAATTTATATATATATATATATATATATATATATATATATATATATATATATATATATATATATGTATATATATAGATATATACATATATATATTATATATATATATATATATATATATATATATATATATATATATATATATATATATATATATATATATATATATATATATATATGTAAAGCTTAGATATAAATAATACATGTTTATTAAGTATTTGGTTGTTTCAAAACATTCAATTCGTCACTAGTATTTTCAAGCTCACTCTGAATGTGCATAACTGTCAGTTATCTCGATTACTATGTTGCTTTGTAGGAGTTCTTAAGTACTAATAATTAATCAAACGCATCCTACGAAAGCCTCTTGAAAATGAGTAGCGGATATTCATATTCATCTAATATGAATCGCCTGTCGGATCGAGTCATAACTGACGACTCATTGAAGACCAAGAAAAATGTTGGATGCCAAATATTACTTTCTCTAGTGGCAGTAGACACAACAAATTTAATTAAGTAAATAATTTATTCTCCCTGAACTCATTCATGCTAGCTATGAAAATAGCAAATAAGCTTTTCTCGTTGATTACAGTTATTACACTCTAAAAAATTCACGCTCTTCTAGATACCTTGTAGATGAATAACACTTAAAATGTCGTTAACCAAACACCGAGGCGTGTCGGTCACCACTTCTTTTGTAATTGAGATACAGGCCAGGTAAATGAGTTTCGAGTCAATGAATACAGTTCGGTACATCATCGAATATGTTCCATCATCAATTCTGATTCCTCGGATGAAAAAACACTGATGGTCCCAGAAGTGATTTATAGCCACATTTTGAGTGATTATTAATTTCTTGAATGATGTAGCCACAGGAAGTCAGGTTGAAGAAAAATTTGTTTTACAGCAAGGTGTTTCAATTGAAATAATTTATGTTAATCTATTTTCTGGCAGCCTCGGGCATTCACGAAGACTCAGCATTCTCTACTAGTGTTTCTAGGTAATGCTTAATCGAAAACGCAGTATTAATATTTGGTTATTGATATAGCTTCCTTATTCCTTTATTCGATAATAGATGTGTATGAATTGATAAAATTGGATTTCAGTTGAAATTGGTTTGAAAGTTGCTCTAATTATGTTAATTACGTTTCGATAATGATATTATCTAATATTATGTTCTTGAATTTAAATATCCAGATGTGAATGAATTGATAATCTATCCTTCGATTCATGTACCTACGAACTCACGAAATTTATTCGTGATTGATAAAAAACCCATTAACAAATGAATCGAATATACTTCAATCTGATATACTTTTTTCAATTAAGAATATTATTCTGAATCTCTTTTTATTCGGTAGCAACAAAAAAAATGAGTGAGTATTATAGCTGTCACTAACATCGTATTTTGCCCACATATTAATCTTTTTATAAATTATCAACCCCTCAGTATACATTTGGAAAGACTGGCAAAATACGTACCTACCTGTAAAAATGCATGATATTTCTAAATAAAGATTGCGATGGTGGAAAAAAGTTTTCGAAACACTCAAATAGTACTTCATTAATATTAATTGCATTCAAATACGAATTTGTAGTCATCTTATGGATTGAAAGTGGCTGTAGAGAAGCACAATATTAGAAAAATTTCAAGATAAAGATTGCTGCCATAAAATAAATCAAGTAAAAAGCACCATGTCTATTCGCCTAACATCTTGGCAATCAACGTACCAAATTTTAGAGCTGAACAAATCTGAAAAAATTACCAAATATCTAAATTGAAATAGTGACGGTCTAGGAAAATATTTGAAAACACTACATGTCTACCACTACAACATAATTCAAACCAGGTAAGAAATTTCACCTTCTACCTAAATCTGGATGAGCTGCGGACTTGCACAAATCATCAAGTAATCCGAAAAAGTAAAATATCTCTACATAAAAATGCCGGCGATTAGGAAAAAACTCGTTGACCTTCCTCGAGAACTCAATATACGTACAATTTTCAACCTATTCATTCAATTCGAATGGGGTTTAGGGGTGCGGGAACCCTCAAAATACCTGGAGTTTCGAGTCTGTGGCATAGAATTAATTTCTACATTATATGGCTCCAGTTTGAAGAATTGCCGCTAAAACATTTTCCGTCACTCTCTTGCCCAAAACTTGAAGTTGCCGAAATTATGATGGAATTTAATCAAATTTTGATAGTTTTTTGTGCATTAAAAAATGCTCCATATCCAAAATTTCCGCTAATTTCGTACCAAAAATTCTCGGGAAAAATATGCCCAACAAAACGCGTACCCAAGGTGCCCAAAAGGTGTGACAGTATATTCAAAATAATTTCGATATCAATTTGTATAATGATCCTGAAACTAATTATTGAATCTGAATGTTTGATATATTCCCAAATATAATATATTCTGCAGTCTCACATAATATTAAAAAAAGTAATGAAGCAATGAGTGTGGATGTGGCCTAACACAGTTTGAGTTAACCCACTATTCTTTTAGAATATCGTGAAATGAGTTGAAGGTGACACCATTTATGTTGCGCCAACTGATTTAACCATTAGGTCACTTCTGTATCACAAGTTTATGCAGACAAAATATGAAAGCACTAAAATATGTCATTCTAAAAAATTACAATTAGGACACTTGTTCTGATATGGTCACAAATTTGCTTCAAGTTTCAGTGCACCAAACTTCTTTTCAATATTCGTTTCTTCGGTTATTATGGTACATTACTTTAATTAATTAAAACAGGATATCTTTCTTCTCTAGAAGGGAAGAACTAGAGTGGACTAATTCCGTTGATGTTTTCAACAGTGATTATGTGTAATGATGTCTAATGATGCTCAGTAAGCTTTTTAGTTTTTTTGGCATTATTACATATGACCAGTTATGTGAGATAGAAACCCATCCTTCAATTTAGATACACTTCTAGTTTTCCATAGTGTGAAAACTGAGCATAATTGAGGAGCTCGCATGCAAAACCGGATATATCCACTTTTTACACAAAATCATATTTTGCTGGTTTCAAGATATGGGTTATGAGATCTTTCGATTCACGTATTCATTTGCAGTCAATAAAAGATATATCCCATTAAAATCGCTATGTGAAGTTTGCATTTTGGAGCAAAACCAGATACATCCAAATTTCGCAAGCAAATGCGGATATATCCAGTTGACCTACAGCAAGTCTAGCCGCTTTGCTCGTACACTTATTGGAGATGCGTTTTATTCCCATCAAATTAGTTGGTATGCTTTTTGATGCGTTCCAATGACTTCTCGAAATCCAACATTCTATCTGTGGACAGAAGATTCAGCTGGAAGGGGGGCTACTCAAATTGGCTCAGCTTTACTCCATCATCTTCAAACCTTAAATTATGAAGGAATAAACGTCCTCAGATTGTTCTGCGACGGGTGTAGAGGACAGAATAAGAATTCCCACATCATTCACACTCTAATGTATTGGCTTAAGAACAAGTCCCCAGATAATGTAACAGAAATAACAATAACATTTCCAGTCAGGGGGCATAGTTTCTTACCTGCAGACAGAGCATTCGGTAGAGTAGAAAAAATTTTGAAAAAAAATCCTGTCATAATAACAAGAGAACAGTATATTGAAATTTATTCAGTAGTTGATTCTGTTAGAACACTTGATTCTGACTGGCAGATTTATGATATTAAAGAGCTGGAAAATGTATATACGAAACTAAAGGGAATTTCGGAATGCAAAAAGATTCAATTGAAAAAATTGATGACTAAAAATAATCAAATTACTATTAAAATAATGACTTTCGAATATTACCGGTTCAATTCGACCAGCTCCTGTTGGCAATCACTTGTCAAAAAAAGAAAATCTGAAAACAATATCCACCTAAACAGGTTACCAGAAAGTAATAGTATACCAGATTAAAAGAACAAAAGTTTGAATCACTTGATGAAGGAGCATTTTGGAACAGAATGGCAAAACAGGGAAGACCTTTCGTGGTACAAAAATTTGTTAGCAAATAATATTGAAGAAGAAAGATATTTCAGACAAAAAAGAACCCGAAACAGATGAAACCGAACAGTGTGACTGCCTGCATGAAGAAACTGCAATACACATTTAATTTATTTTGTTCATTTTGCACCTACACTACAATTTTCACTAGATTTGTTAATTTCGAAAAAATAAAATACCGTTTTTTTAAATTATGACTACCTAGTTTTTAAATGAAAATTGCTCTAATGAGTTGATTAAACCACTAAAACTGAAAATGTTTCTTCAATTTAGCACTTTTTAAAAAAATTAATATGTCAGGTGTTTTTTATCTCTCCTGAAAAATTTGTGAAAATGGATATATCCGCTTTTGCATGCGAGCTCCTCAATTGTATGCAACCATCAAATGCTTCATCCTCAAAAAAAAGGCTAAAACTATTCCTACGTGTACTTAAGGAGCAATGATAAATAAAGAAATGCGAAACAACTGTTAGTTTCACAAAACATCACTCCTACTATAGATTAACCAAAAACTTAGTAAACTCTATAACATATACAAATGATGAAGTTTGCCGGAAGTTATTACCCCGAGGCGAAGCTAAGGGGTTAGTCTCACGACAAAAAGTTAGTAGCTGGTCCGATTTTAAAAATTCCAACGGATATCGATAAAACACATATGATTTCATACGAAAAGTGTTTTCAAAAATTTTTCCATACGAAGAATAAAAAAATTATAGCGTTTTTTAGATTTTTTTGTCCATAGACATGTGGTGCTATCTATAAATCTTGAACCCAAACCAATTTTCACAATAAAGAAATAAAATGATATAATACATTCAAAAAATATTTTCGCGGCGCCACCTAGAAATGAAAAAATTAGTAAAAATTATGAATTTCACTCAAATTTTTGATTATATCTCAAATACTATACATTTCCCGATATCCATGGTGACTATTCACCATGAGGAAAAACGATCTGCGATAGACTTATCAGGCATTACGACATGCACATGCGCCGAGGGGTTTTATCATTCCTAGTGCTACGCAGTAGGGTGACCGGATTTTTTTCGTTACATATTACATATGTATTAAATAGCAGGCAAAATGGAATATACTGAAACCATTTGAGAAATTTTGAAAAAGAAAACGTTTGAGAAAAATTAAATGACAAAAACTAAAATGAAGGAATGGTACAATTTGTTATTAATAATGAACTCAATCAGTACGTTCAGTCTTATTCAGGATTAGTTTGGGGTAACTAAGATACGACACGTATGTTTTAGACCATTCAATTTTATGTAAGAACCTCGAAAAAATTGCATTGGCAGTTGTAATGTATCTTGTTGTAGATTTTGCTGAATCAATGATAGATAAATTTTGAATCAAATTCATCCAAACGAAATTGTAACAGTGCCTCTGAGTTTTCGTCAGAGGATTCAATTCTGAAATCGTTACTTTTCGTATGAACAGAAATGTTTTATAATGATTTTTACTTTAAGTATTCATCACTATCTCCGATTATCATCACACAAAAAGGTAATAGATTATTTTTTAAATATAATCAGTTCTCAACTTCAAAATCTCGCGGAAGCAATAATAATATTCTGTTATTATACGGACATCTTTATATTTATATGGAGTATTCTACTATAATTTACAAACACAGGTACTTACCTTACTTCATCATCACTATGCTCAACCTATTAACAATTAATTTCAAAATCGTTTGACAGTAACTAAATGAATAAAAAAGTTTATCAGTAGTGATACTATAAGTTCTTCAAAATAATCAGGTTATACATCGATAAATTGTTGCATAATTACAAAGAGTGTCAGTTTGACAGTCTGAATATCCCGCTTCGCGGTCGGATTATTCTGTCAAACTGACATGATTTGTAATTATGCAGGAAGTTTGAGATATATAACCGTATTTATTTTGAAGTTCGTATTGTATTTGATACGATTATTTTCTGAGTAAATTAAGCAAAAATCTCAGAATCGACTTTTTTTGAACAGTTATTGATAAGCGTCAAAATTTGACGGTCCTGTTAGATTTCGATTGGCAGAGCTACTCTATGTATAATCAGGTATTATCGAAATCATACAAGGTAACTTAACTGAATTGATCGTTCTGATTGGTTGAAAATCATATCCGGACATCCTACTGCGTAGCACTAGGAATGATAAAACCTCTCGGCGTATGCGCAAGTCGTAATGCCTATCTAAAAAACGCAATATTTTTTTATTCTTCGTGGGCAAAAATTGGGGAAAAAAATTCCCTTATGAAATCATATGTGTTTCATCGATATCCGTTGGAATTTTTGAAATCGGACCAGATCCCAACTTTTTGTCGTGAGACTATAACCCCTTTAGCTTCGTCTCGGAGTAAAAATAATCAGTATTATAATTCGCATGGATTGCAAAAACATATAAAGGCCCCTACACATGGGCGCGAATGTCTTGATACATCAACGTGCATCCAAGAACCTGCAACCAATAACGTTAATGTGGATGCAAAATAGTACGTTTTTGAATGCACAGCGTTGATGTTTTCTGAAATCGCTTGAAATTTTGTATGCGCATTCCAACGAACACGTGCAGGTGTCAACGATTGACCGTGGTGTGTGTGTTTTTAATGCAGTAGCGGCGGTTAAGTTTATCAAATAATTTGTTACTGTAGTAGATATTTCAAATGATAAGTTAAATATTCAATAAATTCATATATTATGAACTAAAAATTTTTGCAGATAACTCCATAATTATGTCTGACTACAGAACAATGTCTCGGGAATTTCTACAGGAATTTGTGGAGTTGTACTGGTTGTGGCAGACCAAAACAAAACACTATTTAGACCGAAATTAAGAAAATGAAGAATACAAAATATTGATAAAGAAACTGCAAATCATTCAACCCAATGCTACAAAAAGTACTGTTGTAGCTAAAATCAAAAACTTCGTGTTGGATTTCGGAGATAAAATAAAAAAATTTTGATCTTGAAGAGAAGTGGTACAGTGAGGTTTTCGGAGATATCAAAGCAGTGAATTATAAAGCTTGTTAATTTCTTCTAGTCGCTAAATATCTGTGTGTTTGTGTTTATCGTTCGTGTGCAGTTATTTCCGGTATCATCATTGTGCCTTGACGTTTTATTAATGGAGTAACCGTGTCCAAGAGTTACGAATAGGTTTCTCCGTTCATCCTAATTGCGCGAGTCCTCTAGTTCTAACCTCAATTTTTCTAAATGGTCAATGCGTGGAAACGTTTTTCGTTTTAGAAGCCAACCTTTAATCTAGATTCGGAGATGATTTTTATTTTCCTCTTTCTTGTCAATTGCATAAGTACACGCCACTGCCACTAGAACTGAAGATTACTCTTTCTCAGACATCTTGACAAACAGTTTAGCAAACTGGACAAAACAATGGTTTTGTACGTACGTGTGTACGCAATCAGGCTTTACGTTACTGCTTGCATGTTTCCGGATGCACGTCGATGTATTAAGACATCAATGTCAGAGACAGCAACCTCAGCAGGCGGTCATCCTCTATCAGGAGCTGTTATATAATTAAGCCTATGAATACAGCCATTCTACTAGGCCACTATTAGTTAAAGCTAGTTAAAGGCACGTCCTGTTACATTTTCCGTTGTTTTACGCATAAACAAATCTAATTAGCGGATGAAGGCAGAGCGAATATTGTCTACGCGTGATTTAACGAGAGCTTGTATATTAATTCATCGGTAAAATAGAATTTCAATTTGTGTCCAGCATGCCTGGCAATCTATTCTAGCGAAGCAGAATGCTATTCCATAGCTACCAGGGACATATTGCTAGAGGTTTATCTTACGGTGAGACTATAACTATTTCGTGTTTGATGCAATTATGCATTTCCATCGATAATACGATATAACGGGTTGATATTGAATCGTAGTCGTACGGCCGATTTATCGAAGATTCTGCGATCGACTGTCAGAATTAACGGTACGAACTGGCAAACTAGCAAGTCTACTTCACTGCCCAGATTATTGAAATCACCGACTCTACTTCTTAAGGAAAGTTATGAGAACTATACTAGAATGGTCATAATCTGTGAATGATCATAAAAATATTATATATAATCATATAATATAATATATATATATATATATATATATATATATATATATATATATATATATAAATTTATATATATTTATATATATATATATTATATAATATATATATATATATACAACTTTTCCTAGACTACCTTCTTAATTTGCTTGACGCATTGCCTGTAAAAAGTAGGAAAATCGTATGCGGCGATTTTAATATTGACTTTGCTGCTACATGTGCCTCTCGGAGATCTTTGGTAAATATTTTAGAATCATTTTGTCTCACTATGCATGTGGATTCGCCAACTCGAATCACCAAAACTTCTTCTACAATCATAGATTACATTGTTTCTGATTTTATTCCCCTTAATGTCGAACACAGGGTAATCAGTACGGACCTCTCGGACCATGAAGCGGTTCTTGCCAGTTTTGTGATCCCACAGACAGCTCCAAAACAAAACTGTCGAATGGGTCGAATTTATTCTCAAAAAAACTTTAATATGTTTTATAATGCATGTCTGTTTACTGATTGGCGTGGTCTATTTGAAGATACCGACTCTAAATTTTTAGACTTCATTAATAAGATGATTAAGTGTTTTGATACAGCATTTCCCCTTCGCAAAATAAAAACTAAGCGTCACAAATCTTGGACAACTAAGGGAATTCGAATTTCATCTAAAAATATGAGATCGCTAATGTATATTAAAAAATTCATAGTTAACCCTCTATATTGAATTACATTAACAACTATAGGGCATTATACCGCAAAATCATTAAATCGGCTAAGCACAACTTCTACAATGTTCGCATCTCACAAGCTTCGAACTCTTCCAGAGAAACATGGTCTATAATAAATGACTTAAGAGATAAAACCCGTTCCTCATGCTATGTTGATCCCAGCCCTGATGAACTGAATAATTACTTCGTGAATGTATGTAAGAATATCAATTCAAATATAGTTCCGAGTTGTGATGCTCTCTCCTTCCTGCTACCATCTAAAAAGATTATGGACAGTTTCTTCCTGAGACCAGTTGACACACATGAACTGATGCAAACCATAAGCGATATACAAAATAAAGATTCATGTGGAAATGATGGCTTATCCATCAAATTATTTTTAAACATACCTGATACAGCCATCAACATTTTAGTCTCGTTGATTAATGAATCTTTTGAAGTTGGTCTCTTTCCCACTTGTCTGAAAACAGCCATTATTATCCCACTCCATAAGGGTGGAGAAAAAACTAAAACTTGTAACTATAGACCTATTGCTTTATTGCCTACCTTATCGAAGATAGTCGAAAGGCTCATGAAATGCCGTCTCTTACCCTTCCTTCTCAAACATAATATTCTTACAGCACAACAGTATGGCTTCTTACCCACAAAATGCACTAATGACGCAATGTTTTCAGTTCTAAATGAAGTATATACATCACTCAATGACAAACTGTTCACAACTTCAGTTTTTTTGTGACTTCGCAAAGGCCTTTGATTGTGTTAACCATGCAATTTTAGTACGAAAACTTCAGTTTTATGGCATACGTGGGTCTCCTTTAGAATGGTTTAAATCTTACCTAACTAACAGGCAACAAATAGTACGAGCAAATGGTAAGAATTCAATAAATCTACCAATAGACAGTGGGGTACCTCAGGGCTCGGTTTTAGGACCAATTCTCTTTCTTCTTTTCATCAACGATATTGTGGACTTGAAAATAAGTGGTAGAATTACTTTGTTTGCTGATGACACCAGTGTAACTTGGAGTAACTCTGATATACAAGCCTTACAGTCAATTATAAGTAATGATTTGATGGCTATTAAGGCCTGGTCTGATTCAAATGGACTTTGTTTCAACACAGATAAAACTGTAGTAATGTCTTAATGAGGAACCCTACAACCTGTTACCCTAAACAATAAAACAATTCAAACAGTGAACTCAGCGAAGTTTTTAGGTCTTTATATTGATGAGTCGCTCAAATGGTCTACTCATATAGACATATTAACAAAAAAATTATCTTCTGCATGTTTCGCCATTAAAACGGTTTCTAGAGAGCTTTCAATTTCTGCTGCGTTGTCGACATACTTTTCTTTATTCGAATCACACCTTCGTTATGGTTTGCCATATTGGGGTTCATGCAGCCTCTCCCACTTTGAGTCTGTTTTCAGATTGCAAAAGAGAGCAGTTCGTTATATGTTTGATCTGAGCAGAAGAACACATTGCGAATTCTACTTTAAAAAATTCAAAATTCTAACTCTTCCTTCACTATTCATATTCGAATCCGTCTGTTTGGTTCGCAAACACATTCATAACTATTCAGAAAGACCAAATCATAGATATCCCACAAGAAATTCAGATACCGATATTTATTTAATAACGCCCACCTCCGTCTTAACAAAAAACTCCTTTACCTACAATGCCGGAAAGTTATACAATCATCTACCATTGGAGCTAAAATCCTTGAGTACGTACAATAAGTTCCGAAGTTCAACTAAGGCTTTTCTTTTGGAGAGACCATTTTACTCAGTGGCAGAATTTTATTCTGTAACTGAATTTCACAATGTAACATAGACCCTTGAGATCCACATTTAGTAGCAACATATATTAATGTTTTGTTTTTTTTTTGTAATATACAAAATTTTATATCTGTATAATAAGTTTAGTTGACAAATATGTTGATTCTTAACATATGTTTATACATAATCGACTGATAAATGTTTTTCTATTTTGTTCTTCTATTTAATAGATTCTTGTTTTGTTCAACGATTGAAAGTGTGTTTTGTTTAATTAGTTATCATTGTTAAATTTTATTTTCAATTTTTTATAGGTATGTGCTTTGTCGACAAAATTTTGTAATTTTATAAGACAATAAAGCTGTTTCTCTCTCTCTCTCTCTATATATATATATATATATATATATATATATATATATATATATATATATTTATATATATATTATATATATATATATATATATATATATATAACTTTTTGATAATTATCAGCAATAACAGGCTTGGTGAATCTCTAAAAAATTCGATTTTATTAAAAAGTTGAAGTTTCGGCACGACATTCGTGGCTTTTTCAAAACTTTTGAAATATTGAAATTTCTTTGGCATTTATTGATTTGAAAAAATTTGAATAGTTAAAAAAGTCTACTATGTTTCATCAAAAAGTTTTTGGCTGTGGCCGTTCTCTGTTATTTATTAGGTGCTATTCAGTCCAATATTAACATTCAAATCTGTTATTATTAGATGGTAAGGGAAACCACAAAAACCTTTACCCACGTAATGTTCGAAATAGGTTCAAATTATTTTGATTTTGAAAAGTCAAAGAATAGGGCACTATTTATCTTTTTTTAAAAATTTTTTTATTACGGCTGTGGCCGTCTTCAATTATTAATTGAATGTTTGGTGTGATTGTTCATTTTTTTGCACGTGTTTAAAATGGCGAATCGACGTAAGTCTATAACTGTGAAAGAAAAAGTAGAGATTATTAAAAGTATTGAGAGTGGCATCGGCAAAGCGGAAATTGCCAGACAGAAAACTTTAGCAAAAACAGCAGTATCTACAATTTG
>JARQZK010002186.1:557500-670000 GCA_030704885.1 Cynegetis impunctata
TCAATTATTCTTAATAAACTAAAAGGTTTTGATAACAATTCGATATCTTCGACTCACAACTGTCAAAATCCAAGAATGTTATTTTATCTGAAAATCCCAAGCAATCGCAGAGATAGTTTATCGAAAATTTCTGTAGAATCCTCGATGTCCAATCTTTCTGTATAAGCAAATTCTGAAGAAAATCATAAATTCCTCCCTACTTCGTTTGGGTTGAAGATTATCTAGTATCTGGTAAATTAAATAAACATGAAATTAATGCTGAAATAGAGTTGTTCGAAATTTTTGCAATTTTTTTTGTGATAAATAAACTGTGCTGTTCCCAAATATATAAAGAGTGACAATATGACAATACTCTCTTGCTTTCTACAGTAAAATTATCACTGCAAAATTATATATATTTTCCAAATATTTCACAAAATGAAAAAGTTTTTATACGTAAAGCTGCTCCACCAAAGAAAAGTTGCCAACTTTTGTTACCAACACTTGTTGACAACACAAAAGTTGGCAATTCTTCTTTGCTGGAGACCTACATTTACAGAAACTTTTGTCACCAACACATGTTGACAACACAAAAGTTGCCAACGTTTTTTTGGTGGAGCAGCACCTTTAGTTAAGTTACTTTTGAAATTTACCACAAATTTATCAGTTTGATAACATAAATATGCTAGCAGAGTAACAAAGATCTGCTGTACTCCTTGTCGTTTTCAGAGGCATATTACGACATTGAAATTAATTGGAAGCCAGAGGCTGGCGGTTTGATATTGACTGGAACATCTTGATTGGGATATAGTAGATATAAAATATGCATGCTAAAATCAATCCGTTATCCTTGGAGAACACATAATCGGAGTTTGGATTGTTGCTGGTAATTAAGCTAGATCATGATTTAGAGATTCGAATCCACAGGAGAAGCAATATTCTTTGAAGTTGATTAACGTTCAATTTGTGTAGTTAAAATATACCCGACGAATTTCACGAAGCATTATTTTATGTTACGTAAGTAGTACTCCTGGTTTTAGTAACCATAATTTAAATTATAGTATCTGTAAGTCCGACTGTATATCATTTTTCCAAAGAAGTTAGAAAAATTCCAAGGATATAAAATAATTTATTATAATTGTCGTCAAATACAAATGTAAGAGTAATTAGTCTTAATTTAAATCGATAGATACATCTGAGTATAATGGATAATGTCTGCTAAAGTACATAACATAACTGGACTAACCAACATGATCTAATTAATTGAAATCACTGAATAACATTCTTCGCCATTTTATGATAATAGATTTGATTGTGTAATATCTGAACTCTGAGGTTATGACAATTGTTGAAGCCTTCCTTTTTCTCAAATAATAGAATAATATAATCTAATAATAATATGATAGGTATCAGTGGCGTAGATAGCTTTTTGCGATGGGGGGGGGATATGACTTATTGCAAAATTTCATAATTTTTTCATCTAAAGTTCTATTTTTGTTGATAAAAATAATCTGTCATGTAGGTAGTACAAAATGAGCAGAAAAGTTAAATTAAATTCCAAAAAATTCAAATTATTTGAATTGGAAAAAATTTATTAAAAATCAGTGAAAAATTGAATTACTTATATTTAATTGGATATAATTATACATCATAGAAAATATTCTTGGGAAAATCAGAGCAGCAAATCTAGTTTTCGGCGTTTTTTAACAATTCATTTATTACTTCGTCAGCTCTGATTCCATTGTCACGATGAATTGCCAGAGCAGCCAAAACCTTTCAATAACAAAAAATTGGACAAACATGAGTTTTTAATTCGCGATGAATTTTATATATTCAGGAGGGTCATTACAAGTCCATTTATTTTATCGTGCTCCTTTGAATCGTTTCTATTCGCTTCAAACGTCGATACCGGCAAGTAGCTAATATTCTGAGCAACATGATATTCGAAAAATAAAAAATTCTAGGCAATCATCCAGCTCTTTAATTGAATTTTTAGGCTTAACATCGCCTCTATGAATTAAATATTTCTTCCACACTTTCAACTAATGAGAATAACAGGTGTGGCAGTAAGACATTTTTGATAAAACTCGTCAGTTTTGATAAATTTATCATCTGCTTTGTCAATTTCGTATAAATCGTGTTTGAAAAACACCGAAAATCTTTCTGATACATTTAGTATAGTCAACTTTTTTCAGCAGACTCGGAAAAATATGAGCAAGGTGTCACTCGATTCGGAGTGGCATGTAGATGTTTTTTGAGAAAAATAAAAATTCGCTCGCGAAAATTGTGAAAGTTATAAACAATATCCTGAAAAAAATGGGTTCGATTTTTTGCCAATATGTCAGAAATTAATTGAGATTTTTGTAATTTGAAGAAAGATTCGAAAAGAAGAGGAAATCTCCAAAAGAAAGACTCAACTTCCGGAACTGTAGGATCAATATTTTCTCAGAGAGGTAAAACTACGGCCGAAAACGGTTTATTTGATTTGGGCAAATCACGAGCATTAACGACACTTCAAAAATAAACATTATTCAACCATAATAAATATGAAAATTAAGGAATGAAAAAATTCAGACAGTTACTAAATCGGCGAATGAGCAGTAATCTGGCGATAATAGCGATTTTTCAAATAGTTATGCAATAGTTACCTAATTAACAATTTTTTAGTACTTGAACATGAAAATTGTGAGTTTGACAACTGTTCACTATAGATCTGAGATTTGTTTTCATTCTTGGAGCTACTATTATAAGGCTTTAGAGTAAATCCCCGTTGAAAAAATAAAAATTTCAATTTTTCAGTTGTTTATTAACAATTTACGTAGTTTTGTAACATCGAAATGAAATTATTTTTATAATTTTAATGATCCGTTTTTTATTATCGGAAGCTACAAGGAAATGATTATTTTTCAATGTTCATCTCCTATTGTTTCAAAATTTTTTATAAACTAATGCGTTGTTTTTAAGAGAATCAAGAAAAAAAGTTATGATTAATTAAAGTGTTCAATTTTGCAACTAAGTAAATTGTTAGTAAAAAACTACAAAATTAAATTTTTAAATTCCGGGATCTATTCTGCAGTCTTTCGAAACTAGCTCCAAGAAAGGAACAAAAAATCAGATCTAAAAAACTATTGCATAACTGAAAAATCGCAATAAGAACGTTTTGTGACTGGATTATTGTTCATTTACCTATCCAGTAAGAACCTGAAATTTTTCATTCCTTAATTTAATATTTAATATACCTAGTTAAATACTTACTTTCGCGGTGCTTTCGCTAGATTACCCGTTTTCGGCCGTATATTTATCCCTCTGAGAAAATTATAAATATTAATCCTACAGTTCCGGGAGACTTTCTTTTTGAAAATATCCCCCTCTTTTTGTATCTTTATTTAGATATCAAAAATATCAATTAGTTTTTGAGATAATTTTTTCTTTCAGTAAATTGGTTATAACTTTTACAATTTTCTTAAACGGAACTTAACTTTTTTCAAAAAATATCTACATGCTCTTCCGAATCGGTTAACACCTTGTTCATATTCTTCCGAGACTCATGAAAAAAGATGAACAAAAAAAGCGCTTGTTGAATAGACTATATTCTCATGATTAGAAAATCCTTCTCCAAGATCCATGATGTATAAGTCCGGAAATGGATTGAACGCCATCGCAAGAAAACTTTTACTAACTCGACAATTTTTATTAAATTCAAAATATTAAATTGACAATCAAAGCCAAGATTTAGTCATATTTTGACTTACTTCAAAAAATATTCCAGATATTAAATATTGATTGAAAATCTTCTATGAGCAGAAGTCACGCTCCTCGAATGTAAACAAGAATTTAATCGGTCACTAAGACCAAAAAACGTATGTGAAATGCAAAATTTCAATTACGAAGGAAGAAGTCAATCAAAACCTCCTCGCACTTCTTCTCTTTCTAAATTTTATACTACCTATACTATTGAACGAAACTGCTCGTGCTTTAGATATAGTACTATACTATTGAACAAAAGCTCGAGCAGTTTTGTTTAATAGTAAGAAACTACAGCATACAATTAAGAAAGAGAAGAAGTACGAAGAGATTTTGGTTGACTTCTTCCTTTCGAAATGAAAAATTTTCCATTAGAACCATTTGAACTTTTTTAAACACGTTTTTTGCTCATAGTGACCGATTTTCATATAATTGCACATACATAATATCAAAAGAGGTGCTAGTGCTTAGCAAATTTCATGTAAACCTGAATACGTAGATACGAAGACTTTTATTCAATTCTATAATTTTAGTTGGCTCATGGGGGGGATTGATACCCTTGATCCCCCCCCTATCTACGCCACTGATAGGTATATAATATAATAAGTAACAAAACATACTTGTACGCTAATAACGATCTGAGGGGAGAACTAATAGGCAGTCCTGATTTCTGTTTATATATTTTGTTCTGGAATCTAATTATATTCTGTCTCAAAACAACATCAAATAAGGTTGAGAATTCTGTTTTCATTTCATGTTAGTGTCCTTCGTCGTCTCCAACATGTTTCCTAACATACCTACGGAAGAGTGTATACCTCTAATTTCAATAAAACCAGAATTCTGAACATCATTTAATGTAGTTTTGAGAGAGAATTTTTTTAGATTCCAGAACAAAATATATTTACAGAATTCAAGTCTGCCTATGGGTTCTCCCCTCAGCCCGTTATTAGTGGACATATTCATGGACAACGTGGAAACCAAAATATTAGAATCAGATCTATCAAAAAGACATATAATTTTTTGGTAACGCTGTGTGGATGATATCTTGGTTGGATTCAATAGGACAGACTGACATATTACCTTATACCATGTATCTAAATTCAATAGGTACATGAAAAGATCAAGTTCACGTTAGAAACAGAACAAAATAATTCGTTGAATTTTCTCGACCTAACAATATCGAAACAGCAGGATAAATTTTCTTACAGAATATTCAGGAAACCTTCTTTCTCAGGCGCCATCATAAGTTATAATTCTGTTAGTCCAATTAGCCATCGACTCGCAGCCCTCAACACAATGATTATTAGGGCTTTTTCGGTTCCTTTATCGAAACAACACCATATGGAAGAACTTGACGTGATTCGAACGATAGGTATTAACAATGAGTTTCCACTAAGAATAAAAAATACTTTTATTTCGAGATAAAAAACATTTCACCAATATGCAAAAATATGGACCATACTGTAATAGTAATAATAAAAATAAACTAAGTTTGTGAGCATTCCTTATACTCACATCCCCTCTTCGAAAATCATTCAATTCTTCAAAAATAATAATTTGAATACTGCTTTTTCGAGTCAAATCAGATTGGATAAATGATATTTAATAATAAAATGTGAAAAGTCGATCCAATGAAGAAGACAAAAATTTATAGAATGGACTGTGAGGAAGGTAAGTCAGCATATATAGGCCACACCGAAAGATGTTTTGAAACTGGGCTAAAAGAACATATGAAAATGAACTTCCTGGAAGCAATGGAAACAAACAATTATCCCATAATTACATTCTTCTCAATTACCTGTTGGACCTAAACCACTTCCCTCAATTACCTGTTGGACCTAAACCACTCCCCACTATTAAATCTATGATAATTTGGAAAACTCATTGATTATATTTTACCACCCCAGGTATTGAACCGAAATACGTAATATTTTCAAGTGATGTCTTTGTAAAAAAATCCATATGTATTGGTCTCCTCAGTAATTTGAAAAAGCAGCGACGGCAGCTTGCTCGCCAAAGCTCTATAATTTGAAGTCTGAGCTCCAGCACTCTCTGTAACTTGAAGTGACAATGCAGTGGTTCAGTGGTTGGTTTGTGCCTGCATGGATGCGTCGTTTTTTTAGATCAATATTCATTCTATTTATACAAGAAGCTGCAAAACCGCGCTCTTTCAAGTTAATGAAGTCACTTCCTAAAACTGATCAATCAAACAACAAATCATGGAATATGACAGAGTTGTTCGATGAATGTCTTCGGTTAGCAGTGATATGAAAGCGATACAACGAAAGATGTTTTTATTTCTGGACAGTTGCACCGTAGATAATAGCCCTTCAACATTAGACCTCGTGAAATGGATTTCTAGCAGGTTTTCACTTAGAAAACCTGCTTATTAAAATGGGCGCGATTAGCAAAGTTGGACCTAGGACCAAGATAGTTTTTCGTTTCATGACTTTTTATGATGCTAGGCACCAAAAACTCAATTTCATATATATCTATATATTTATATACCTATATATATATATATATATATATATATATATATATATATATATATATATATATATATATATAAATATATATATATATATATATATATATATTTATATATATATATATATATTTATATATAAAAAACTATTAATATATATATTTATATATATATAGATATATAAATATATATATATATATATATATATATTTTTATATATATATATATATATATATATATATATAAATATATATATATATATATATATATATATATATATATATAATATATATATATATATATAATATATATATATATATTATATAATATATATATATATATATATATATATATATATATATATATATATATATATATATATATATATATATATATATATATATACAGGGTCACTCACGGTAGATGGTAGGTTAGACGTTTACGGAGAACGGGACATGAGATTATTCTGAAAATTTGGTTTCATGGATGATAGATTTTGCTCTATCGATCTAAAATAATAGTGGCGCTGCGGTGATGCCCCTACTTAAAAGTAGCAGCAACTGTGAAATTTCATATGAGACACCCTATATATTATTCCATTTTTTGCTTCTCTACCATTTTCCAATTGTTTTTGTATGATACTTTCCTATACCTATCTCCAGAGGTTTTCGAGAAATTAAATGATTTCCTTATTTTTTTGTGCAAAACATAGGTTCAATTAAATGTTCAGTACTAAGGTACTCAGATACGTAGGATGCTGAAATTTCAGGTGTAGTTTACCAAGTTCCGACGCATTAGGAATTTTCTAAGGATTTTGTTCTCCATTATACAGGGTCCTCCAAATTTTGCGATTTTAACGATAAATACAAAAATAGTAAAAAGTGCATTTTTTCAAATGTAATACCCTGTATATTATTGAATATCTCGAAAGAAAATTGAAATCTCTTTCAAAAAATGTATCATGTTTCTATACCTAAAATGTCAGATTTCCGAAATAAAAGCAAGTTTCTATGAAAATCGGATTATTTAGCCTTATTTTGTATTAGGTAGCCATGAAATGTCAAGAAAGATGTCATTATGAAATTTTGACAATTAGTCCATCAACAATGAAACGTTCGCGCGTTCATTAACGAAAATTTGATTTGAAAACAATCAAAATGGAAGGCAATAACTATTCTCATGAAGTTTTGATGAAGTTATTTATTGTACATGGTCAATTTTCCAAATAATAGCAAGAACATGCAGAAAATCCAATGAAATGTATACCAATTGACAACCAATAAACGAGAGAAAATTTGTACGTTTACAAAATAATTTTATCTGGATGGGGCACCAGCTCATCGCACTGGCGAAGTAACAACTGAGTTGTTCCAAATGTTCGATGATCGCTAGTTTAGACGTTTAGGACCATGGAATTGGCCTGCGAAATCACCCGACCTAACGCCAATTGATTTTTACTTGTGGGGTACTTTGAAAAGAAAAGTTTACATAACATCAGTAGCCAGTAAACAAGACCTGCGCCAACGAGTGATCAATTTCATCGAGGAGCTAAATGCCAATGAGATAAGGAGGGCCACAAATCATTCAAAAAGTATCCGCATTTTGAAATGTTTGGAAACCAACGGCAGTCATTTTGAACACTTATTGTGATCGTTTTCTTAACTTAAATACTTATGTCATTGTATTAACATGATTTATTCCCGTTATACCGTTTTGTTATTTGTTATTTTACGTAATGCTTTTTTTTATTAGTTTAGTAAATTTCGTTTCGCTTTCAGTATTGACCCATAAGTGATAAAATTATTTTGTAAACGTACAAATTTTCTCTCGTTCGTTGGTTGTAAATAGGGATACATTTCATTGAATCTTCTGCATGTTATGGCTGTTATTTGGTCACATTGACCATGTACAATAAATAACTTCATCAAAACTTCATGTGAATGAATATTGCCTTCCAATTTGATTGTTTTCAAATCAAAATTTCGTTAATAAACGCGCAAACGTTTTATTGTTGATGGACTTATTGTCAAATTTGCATAATGACATCTTTCTTGACATTTCATAGCTACCTAATACAAAATATGGCTAAATAATCTTATTTTTATAGAAACTTGCTTTTATTTCGGAAACCAGACGTTTTAGGTATAGGAACCTATATCATTTGAAAGAGATTTCAATTCTCTTTCGAGATATTCAATAATATACAGGGTATTACATTTGAAAAAATGCACTTTTCACTATTTTTGTATTTATCGTTAAAATCGCAAATTTTGGAGGAGCCTGTATAATGGAGAACAAAGTCCTTTGAAAATTCCTAATACGTCGGAACTTGGTAAACTACACCTAAAATTTCAGCATCCTACGAATCTGAATACCTTAGTACTGAACATTTAATTGAAGCTGTTTTGCACAAATAAATAAGGAAATCATTTAATTTCTCGAAAACCTCTGGAGATAGGTATAGGGAAGTATCATACAAAAACAATTGGAAAATGGTAGAGAAGCAAAAAATGGAATAATATATAGGGTGTCTCATTTAAAATTTCACAGTTGCTGCTACTTTTTAGTATAAGCGGCAACGCCGCAGCGCCACTATTATTTTAGATCGATAGAGCAAAATCAATCATCCATGAAACAAAATTTTCAGAATAATCTCATGTGCCGTTCTCCGCAAAACGTCTACCATCCACCGTGAGTGACCCTGTATATATATATTATATATATATATACATAAATATATATATATATATATATATATATATATATATATATATATATATAATATATATTTATATATATATATATATATATATATATATATATATATATATATATATATATATATATATATATATATATATATATATATATATATATGTTTGTATGTAAGAGCTTATGTAGTTTCAAGTTATTTACACGATAAAGGTCGCAATCTTGAAGCAATAGGGTTGAAAAATTGTAAATAGGTAATTTCGTATGATATATTGAACGGGATTGGTTTTGTTTCGAATTGGTTGGGGGCTGAGTCCCCTGGGGGGAAAATAAATCTTGTTTACATGATAAACGGCGCAATTTTGTAGCAATTGGACTGAGAGTTTGTATCTAGGAAGTTGTGTATGATATCTTGAATGGGATTGATTTTGATTCAAATTGTTTGGGAGGTTGACCTCCCGGGGGTAGAAATAAATCTTGTTTACATCATAAAGGGCATAATTTTGAAGCAATAGTGTTGAAACTTTGTAAATAAGTAATTTCGTATGATATCTTGGACGGGAATAGTTTTGGTTCGAATTGGTTGGGGGTTGACCCCCCTAAGGAAAAAATAAATCTTGTATACACGATAAAGGGCGCAATTTTGGAACAATAGAGTTGAAAAATTGTGAATAGTTATTTTTCTATGATATTTTGGATTGAATTAGATTTGGTTCGAATTGGTTAGGGGGTTGACCCCCCAGGGGGAAAATAAATCTTGTTTACACCACATAAGGCGCAATTTTATAGCAAAAGGGTCGAAAAATTGTATCTAGGTAGTTTTGTATGATATCTTGAATTGGATTGGAGTTGACCCCTCGGGGGATGAAATAATCCTTCTTTACACCATAAAGGGCGTAATTTTGGAGCAATTAGATTGAAAGTTAGTGAGTATGTAGTTTCGTATGATATATTGGATATGATTGGATTTGGTACGAGTTGCATTGTGGATTGACCCCTCAGGAGAGGAAATGAATCTTATTTACACGATAGAAGGCGCAATTTTGGGACTATAGGGTTGAAACTTTGTATGTAGGTAGTTTCGTGTGATATTTTGGATGGTATTTATTTCGATATACATTAGGGGGTTGACCCCAATGAAATGAATATTGTTCACAAGATAGAGGGCACAAGTTTTGTTTTCAGGATTTGGAACAAAAATCATAATTGAATGAATAGATCTTTCAAACTGGATACGTTCAGAAAACCAGCTTTTTTAATGCAGCTTGCTGCGATAGAGTTTTTTTCTCTAAGAACATTACTTCAAGGTTGCAACCGTTGAACCAGGTAATTATTTAAAATTTCAAAACTCCCTATACCACAGAAGTTGTTTCTTTTGTGCTCAAAGGCATTGATGCAATCATAAAGGCGACAAGGCAAATATTTGAGCGATATAACCATGATTCATAATGCTTGGAAAAATGTTACCCTCACCACCCTATATAAAAGTCCGGTTTGTTATGCAAACTGAAGAAAGCGCGGAACAGTCATCAGAGTCGTAAGTATTCACGAAATCTATTCCCCTAGAATCAGTGGCGTAGATAGTTTTTTGCGATGGGGGGGATATGACTTAGTATGGAATTCCAAGTTTTTTTGAGTAAATTAGAGCAGAAGATCGAGGTTTCGCTGTTTTATTGACAATTCATTTATGACTTCGTCAGCTATGATTCCAATGTCATGATGAATTGCCATAGCAGCCAAACCATTCAATAACAAAAAAATGAGACAACCATCAGTTTTTAATTTGCAATTAATTTTATATAGTCAGAAGGGTCATTACAAACTCACTTCTTTTATCCTGCTCCTTTGAATCGTTTTTATTCTCTTCAAACGTCGATACCGGCAACGTAGCTAATATTGATATTCGGAAAAAAATATTTCTAGGCATCATCCAGCTCTTTTAATGAATTCTTAGGCCTTACATCGCCTCTACGAATTAAATATTTTTTCCACATTTTCAACTCAACGAGAACAGCAGCTGTGGCGGTAAGAAATTTTTGATGAAACTCATCAATTTTGATGCTTTGTCAATTTCGTATAAGTCATTCTTGAAAAGTACCAAAAATCCTTCTAATATATTAGATTATATCATGATTAGTGAATCTTCCTTCAAGATCCATGATGTAGAAGTCTAGAAATGGATTGAACACCATCACACGAAACTTTTACTGACTCGACAATTTCTATTAACTAAAATATTAAGGAGTAAATAAATTGACAACCAAAGCCAAGATTTAGTTCTATTTTTTCAAGAAGCTCATATTTTGATAATCTATATCAACAAATATTCGAAATATTAAATATTGATTGAAAATCTTCTATGAGTAGAAGTTAGGTAAGTTCCTCGAATGTGAACAAGAAGTTTAATCGATCACTAGGACCAAAAAACATGTTTAAAAGAGCTCAAATGGAATGGAAAATTTTATTTACGAACTAAGAAGTCAACCAAAACCTCCTCGCGCTTCTTCTCTTTCTAAATTTTATACTACACTATTAAACAAAACTGCTCGAGCTTTATATATAATACTACCTACATTATTAAACAAAAGCTCGAGTAGTTTTGTTTAATAGTGTAGTATAAAATTTAGAAAGAGAAGAAGTGCGAGGAGATTTTGGTTGACTTCTCCTTTCGAAATAAAAATTGTTCATTAGAGACATTTGAACTTGTTTCGCTCATAGAGACCGTTTAAACTCATTAATTAAACATTGAATAAAATATGCTCAAAACTACTAGTTACTTAACCCAAATTAGAAAAAAGAATCAATTTCTTGATTCATTATAATTTTTTTAAATAATTTTGCTTGCTCGAAACGCGGAAATCATACAATTACTCAATTGCACAGCCGTCTCAAAAACATATCTAGATTATTTTTATATAATTGCACATACATTATGCCCAAAGAGGTCCTAGTGCTTAATAAATTTTATGTATACTTAAATACGTAGATACGAAGACTTTAATTCAATTCTATTATAATTTTCTTAGGTTCATGGGGGGGGATTGATCCCCTTGATCCCCGCCTATCTACGCCACTGCCTAGAATCAGGGTGGAAGTTTCTACCAAACTGTAGTGATTTGACCTCTTGAGGATTTAGTCCATATTGACGATAACATTGGTGTTCACGCCGATCTTACTGATGCTGAATTATAGGCCTGTGAGGATGAGGACGCGAAAGAATGTGAAGAACAACCACCAACTGCAGTCACATTGAGTGAAGCAAGGTCACATATCCATACCCTTATTTCCATGCTATTAAGGCAGAAATAAGTGACGATTTCTTCTTAGCTCTCATCATCATCGAAGATAAGCTGGACATTGATAGATGGAAGTCGCCAACTCGAAACAAAATCACCGACTGTTTTCAGTAAATGACCTTTTAATTGATTTTTTAATTAATTTGAATAATTACTATGTATGTAAGTACTGATAATATGTATATACAATAATGTTACTGAAATAAAGCTAAATATACAAATGTATATGTAACATAATACTAACCCTCGTTTACTTGAATTTTTTTCGTTCTTCCTCTCGATTATTGGAACTCTTTGTATTTTGACCTCTCAATAATTGAAACTTTTTTCTTGTCCCGTCAGTTTCTATTAATCGACAGTCGAGTATATATATATATATATATATATATATATATATATATATATATATTTATATATATATATATATATTATATATATATATATATATATATATATATATATATATATATATATATATATATATATATATATATATATATATACTGAGTTATTATCGTTATTCGACACGAAGAATTATGGCTAAAGTATTTGATTTTATAAAAGTTTTTTCTTTAGGATTGATAGGGTCCTGGCAGGACTATATTTTAGAAATATTTTCATGTTGTACAGAGTTTGCCAAAAACACAAAATGTATACAAGTTGGTATTTTTTAAATGAAATACCCTGTATATTATTTTATTTTTGGATTTTACGATAAAACCAAATGCCAGTTTCATTATGGTTTAATTCACCTAAACCATATGGTGTTTGAAATATCTCGTATTTTGTCAAAATGTAGTATCAGTTTTCACGCATAAACTCTCAACAGATGTTTTCTTTTTTTTAAACCAAATTAATGACAAGGCCTACTAACTGGATCAAACTTTATGTCGCACTTGTAAAATATTGACTAACTTAGACTAGGTGTATAAAAATAAAGGTAAAATAATTGCAATTTTTAAACAGCACCAACTTGTTCAACTTAAATGGGACACTCCGTATTTTCCAACAGATATAAAATTTAATTGTCTATTGAATACCTGAATACATTCCTATCGATATCTCTTCACGTTTTCAAATAAAATGCATATTTTCATCTTGAAAACTGATTTAAAGAAATTCATCATTTATCAAGTCGCCTATGGCGTTCTGAAAAATCAGAATTGCTTGAAATAAACATCAAGATCATAATATATGCGTTTATTTTTCAATATCTTAAATGTTATGGAATAGTTCAAATTATGAAGGAGAAAAATTATGGATATGAAACAAACAATATTTCAAATCAAGTTTTCAAAGTGGCGACCATCAGACTATTTATTATTATTTATGGTATGGTGATCTACAAATTCACTCTTAAATACAGGTGAAGTATCAGACTTAAAACAAACAGTATCTTTATTATAAAACCTTTAGCAACATTTGAGAATATACGTGGGTTTACATTTAGAAAAGCTTCTCTGAAACGCTGTTTCATATTGTCTGGTGTTGTTGGAGGTATGTATTATACCGCACTTGTGAAATATTGATTTACTTATAATTGGTGTGTAAAAATAAAGGTGAAATTGTTGCAATCTTTAAACGGCACTTACTTGTTTAACTGAAATGGATCGCCCCGTAGGTATTTTACGTCATCAACAATTGTGAAATTTAATATTTATCCAATACCAGAATACATTCCTATCGATAACTCTTCATGTTTTTACATAAAATGAGCATTTTCATTTTGCAAACTGATTCCAAGAAATTTTTTATTTACCAAGTCGCCCATGGAAAAAGCGTATCAGAGAAGCTTTTCTAAATGTTATCCCGCATTTGTTATTAGATGTTGCTAAAGGTTTTATAAAGAGGACGCGTTTGTGTTTTGAGAATGGTGGAAATAAAACAAGCAATATTAATATGGATATAATTTTGTTTTCCTTCATAATTTGAACTAGTACATAACATTCAAGATACTAAAAGATAAACGCATATATTATGATCTTGATGTTTATTTCAATAAATTCTGATTTCTCAAAACACCATGATGAATATTAAATTTCTTAAAATCATTTTGCAAGATAAAAATTTACATTTTATTTGAAAACGTGAAGAGATATGGATTGGAATGTATTTAGGTATTCGACATACAATTAAATTTTACATCTGTTGGTGATATAAAATACGAGGTGTCCCATTTAAGTTAAACAAGTTAGTGCCGTATAAAGATTGCAATTATTTTACCACTTTTTTTACACACCAAGTCTAAAATAGTCAATATATCACAAGTGCGACATAAAGATTGATCCAGTTGGTAGGCCTTATCATTGATTTGGTTAAAAACAAGAAAACACCAGTTGAGAGTTTAAGCGTTAAAACTGATACTTATTTTTCACAAAATACGAGGTATTTCAAAAGCCATATGGTTAAGGTGAATTAAACCTTAATTAAACTGGCATTTGTTTTTATCGTAAAATCCAAAAAAGAAATAATATACAGGGTATTCCATTAAAAAAATTAAAACTTTGATACTTTTCGTGTTTTTGGCACACCCTGTACAACATGAAAATATTTTTCAAATGTAGTCCCTATCCATCCTAAAGAAAAAAGTTTTATGAAATCAAATACTTTAGCCATAACTCTTCGTGTCGAATAACGTGATTACTCCTATATATATATATATATATATATATATATATATATATATATATATATATATATATATATATATATATATATATAATTATATATATATATATATATATATATATATATATATATATAATATATTATATATATAATATACATATATGTATATATATATATATATATATAATATATATATATATATATATATATATATATATATATATATATATATATATATATATATATATATATAATACATATATATATATATATATATATATATATATATATATACATATATATATATATATATATATAATACATATATATATATATATATATATATATATATATATATATATACATATAGCAAAATAATTGTTTATCACCAAATCGAACATTTATAGAATACAAATGATCATTCCAATAACTCATCGGAGTACAATATAAAAGCAAATACAATTTCAGGCTGAAGCAATTAATTCTAGCTTATAGGTCATCTAGGACATCCTCGTAAAAACTCCGAGGAGACTATTTCAATGGTTTGTCCATAATCGAAAAATAACTCAGCATCAATCAAAGAGGAACTGCCTAGCGCAGTCTGCAGCTCTTCTGATATTTCATTATGAATCTAATTTCTATTCGTGATTGAATGAAAATCTTGGGAATATATTCCGTGAATAATTTTTTTTTATTTTCGTTCCACAAAGCAAATATTGACGTTCCAACTTCCAACCGAACTTGAGGTTATAGAGATGAATTGAAAATTGCAACACGTAAGCAAACTGAGCACCAAGTTTGCGCATTGAATCAACGGATTACTGCAGCATGCTAAAAATAAATTCAACTATGATGTCGGCTTGTAGCCCTCAGAAATAATTTTATAATTAAAAGTACCATTTACATCAGGGTTTTAATGTTTGAATATTTCAGTTTTATATTTTTCAGAATTTCAGGATAAGCAGTTCATATGATAATATCTTCAAGTTGATTTCTAAATCCTTATTATAATAATTATAATATTGAACTCTATTTTATTGAACAACTAAATGAAATAAATCATTCGTATTAAACACGTGTTATAAACAGAACAATTTGGTATTTTTTGGTTATGTGACACCTAATAAAGCAAATGCCCAAAATTGTATGTTTGAAATTAGTTGTCAATTCTATGTGTGTTTTTTCTACATTTCAGTAGATTGATATTGTGAAAAATGATTACTTCCATGTTGATTTTTTCTTAAATTATTTCGTTTGATAAACTTCGAGAGTTATCGTGGAATGTCTACATCTGAGAGTTGTAATTATTCAGTTTCTCGACCAATTAGATATTTTATGAAGAAAAGTATATATATATTGCCCTGCAACCATCAAGCTAGTCTGGTCTACCATGAGTTTCTTTCAGATGTTTCCTCATGGCGTAAAGTAAATCACTGCCTATTCACAAAGCCCATTATTAATCCTGTGAACCCTACCCACATTCCCTATGTTCCATAAACATCGTCTCTCCTTAAAGCACTTGCACATACAAGAGTATCCTCTGGTCTGGCTGAAGTAGTTAATCTCTAAATCAAGCTGCTCTCCTCCCTGACACCTGAGATATGAAACACGTGTGTTTCCTTTTTCCGTTCCTTCCCCTGCAGCCTTTCTTATGCTGGATACGGAGCAGGCAGTACTGATACCAAAATTGAGTCAGTAGCTGGCTAAATGCTGAATGTTGGGTATGCAGGCCTCCACACATACTCCACCCAATCAGTAAAAGTTGTGAAGATTTGCAAATGTTCCAAATTATTGAAAAAACATGAATTTTTCAAATTGAATTGCCTGCGGTTAAGAAAAATAGTTGAAATCACTAAGGTGTACTTTCCCAACCTTATGGCTCAATTGCCGTGAGAAATGTCAACCTTCGAACTCAACATGAATGAGCAATAGATTTGCGCAAATTTTCAAGCATAACAGAAAAACAAGAAATATCTACCTAAAAATCGCGGCAATAAGTGAAAATGTTCCACCATCTAACTCAATTTGCAAAAAACATCCAAAAACGGCATCATGCACCCTCCGAAAAGCACTACAACGCTGAGTTATGCTTGTATTGTAGATAATTAATTTTTACATCTTTTTCATTCAGTTTGAAAAATTTTCTATTTTTCCGCGCGCCCAACGATTTACAGAATTTTCCCAATTTTTTATATTTTTATTGCGCATCAAAAAACACACGAAAATCCCAAATTTCAGTTCATTCAGTCATTATTCTGACCAATTTCTCCAATACAAATCGCGGTTGAACTTCCTCTCCTTCTTCTTATTCAACCATTTTACATCCACTACTGGACATAGGCCTCTATTAAATTTTTTCTCTCTGTTTTGTGCCACTTGGAACCAGTTTTTGCCTGCGATCTGCTTGATGTCATCTAGCCATCTTCTTTGTGGTCTCCCTAGACTTCTCTTAGTCATCCTTGGTCTCCATGTTGTTATTTTTGTTGTCCATCGTTCACTTGATTGTCTTGCGACATGTCCGACCCGTTGCCACTTTAATCGTGCTAAGCGTTTCATAACGTCTGTGACTCCTGTTCTTCTTCGGATCTCTTCATTTCTCACCTTGTCCCTTATGCTTATTTCAATCGCCCTTTGCACCTCTTTCAATCTTTGAGCACTACTTTTTATGAGTGTTATTGTTTCGAGGCTATAAGTGGTCACAGGTAGTATACATGCCTCGTTTATTTTCCTTTTGAGGTTGATTGGTATCTTTGGGTTTTTAAGTATGTAACTCAGCTTTCCAAACGCTGCTCAAGTTAGACCTGCTCGTCTTATTACCTCAGCTGATTGATTGGCTTTGCCTAGTTTAATGTTATGGCCGAGGTATACATAGTTTTTAACGTTCTCAATCCTTTTGTTATCCACTTGCACTTCTATTTCACTGTCACTCATAATTCCAGTCTTGTCCAGGTTCATTTGTAAGCTCACGTATTTGCGCGCTTCATTAAGTTCTTGTAACATCTCTTTTAGTTCTTCAACGTCACTCGGGATTATAATGATATCGTCCGGAAAACGTAGGTGGCTCAGATGAGACCCGTCTATATTGATGCCTTTCTTTTTCCATGTTACATATTTGAAGACTGTCTCTAGTGCTAGGGTACACAACTTTGGAGAAATAGAATTCCTTGGCGAACTCAATGTATAAATATTCGATGCGGTAGAACTATATGTATAAAAATCCATAGCGCCCTTTGCCAAGGATATTATAACCAACAATTCACTGTTTAGGCCAAAAATGCAGAAACCCGTAGATACATCAAATACATCCTGACATGAAGAAGTCTTCTATTTGACAGTGGCTTTTGGTATCCAAGAGCACACTAATTTACCTCGCGTATGAAAAAACTCTGGACTTACTCACGACTGCGCGCTCCGTAAATACATGCAGGGATATTCACAATATTCAACAATAAATTCATGCAAAATATACTTGTTGATCATAGTCAATTATATTACATTCTTCACTTATTTAAAATTATCAAAAAAACTTCCAATAGAGCTGGTTATATGTATTCCGCGACTCCGAAAAAAGAATTATAATATCTTTGGAGTAGCGCGCTATGGATTTTTAACCATATAGTAGTTCATCCGCAATTTATATTGGAGAACAATAATGATTGAAGAATTTTCATTGTGCACTTTGTGTGATATATGAAATTACCTATGTTCAAGAATTTTATATTACACGAATTGAATATTGTTATATTAATATTAGCAGCTCTCAAGAACCACACGGGACATATTATTGATTTTTATTGTTTCTCAGAAAAAAAGTTTAACAATTCTTTCAAAATAGTAGAATTAAGATAATATACAGAATATATCTGATATTGCATATGTTTACGAGAATTTGGCAAATTAATTTAATTTTGAGAATATTTGATAACCAATTGTCTCAACAAACCCATAACATGTTTAAAATACTTCTCATCCATTCGCCATATGCCATTGCAATAATTTCTGAAATCCATTTTGGTTTTTTTGGTTAATTGGAAAAAATATCAAACCCGAGCTTAAATTTATTTATATATCAGTTATATCTTTTCAAGAATAAAAAGCCCCGACGAATTATTAAGATTGTTTCATTTTTAACAATAATTACATCTGGAGAAATTAGGAGAAGGTACCAAATTACTCTGTAATTTAAAATCGTTCAAAGATATTTGTCTGCAAGTTGTACGGGACAATGCAATTTAAAGATGTCTTCGAAAATAATGATCTTACATGTGTGTATAATAAGCGTAAATTCCTTTCGACATGAGAAGATATTCTAGAACTGTAGTTCCTGAATTATTTTGTAACTATCATTAGAGTATTCTGAAATTTCAATAGGTTCATACCTTCTTGAGATTATCATTTGCTTCAATTTTTTGCTTGGTGCTATTGATTGTATTCGTTACTATTTGTATTAATATAATATTTAGTATAATCAATAACAGTTCATAGGAAACTTTGGACGCAATTATGTTTCATTCAATGATTCATTTATTATCTTTGTACAACATTTCGTGGTTATATAGACTTTATCAAGTACTATAAACTAAAACACAACAATTGAAGATTATACCCATTATCCTTTCAACTTAAACAAGAGATTAGTAACTTAAATTGGAATGTCTAATTCATACTAACTCTTAACTTGAAATACTAAGCGTGCCATATTGACATTATAGTTTTGCGACGACTGAATATAAAATCGAGATAGCTGGAATAGCAGCAACTATAGATCATTTTAGGTCACGTGACTTTGACAGGTCCTCTATATTCACTTGGCGGGCAGACAAACTTTATTGTGTCATTTGATACTCGTTATTGTTTGTTTTTTTTTGAGTTTTATAGTATTTCAGAGTGAAAATTCAACAAATTCTTGAGTTATGTCTCGTAGTGAATATTATTCAACTCTTACCGATGATGTGAAAGCCCGCTACGACAAGAAATCGGAGATAATAGACGATATAGACCCATATTCATTTGGAGAAGTGAGAGTTGTCCAAGGATCTGGAAGCCCTTCAGTATCTTTGATGGATTTGGTAAATTATATAATCCTTAGTCATAGCTTCTACACTGGACAGCAGCTTAAAACCTAGAAATCTTTATTGGCCTACAAATATCATGAGTCCGGGTATGTCCAAGATGTTTTGGCTCAACAAATGAATGATATTGCCTATATTGTTGTTGGAAAGGTAGGCATAGCAAACAATTTTATTATTTCGAAATGTTATATTTCACTATTATATTTTTTTATCAATAACTTTCTCATTGTTACAGATTAGACTTTCTCAAAAAGCAAGGTTTGGCTAATCCCGTTATCAGATGGGGTTGTTTCCAGTGAACATTGCACATGTATGGCAGGTTTGGGGGAAGTTTGTATTAATGTGACAGCATTGTTGTTTTGTTTACAAGCTTGTCAAGCTGAAAACGAAAATGAATCTGTTTCCTGCACACAAAGGCTTGCACAGTGGCCTGTACCTTCTACGAAATCCATTGACTTGATTAAATAATTTAGTTTATTGTCAAAACTGAATAAATAATTTTACATTAACTATTTTTAATTTGTCAACAACATTACATAGGGTTGAAAATAAGCAATAACTGTTTTTAAATAGCTTTATTATCTCCAAGAAAATACAAAGTGATCATAAATTAGAAGTCACCTTACTCTAAACAATTGATTAACTATTTCAATCTTTGGCACGCTTATTGTGATAAATCCTGAAACAAGAATATGTGTTATTTGATCATGAACATAAATAACCACTTACTAATCTTTTTGAATCGTTCATCTGACCTCACTGCACTTCTTTCGTGTCGATTCAGGGACTGTACATTTTTTTTTTCACCAACTATATAAGTATCCCATGTTTTGAGTGGGTACCCAATCTGGGTTATTCTTATTCTCTAGTAGGGCTGGTTGTCCTAAATATATAAGAGCATTTCTTTCATTTAGCTTTTAGCATCATTGTTTTGTTGTTCTTTTTGTACCTTTTTTTAGGATATCATTTTGAAAAATCAAGGAACCAAACTCAATTATAATCAAAATACTCACCCAATAGGAAATGTCTTGAACAAATTCTAGCATTTCTCAGCATACTTTCGCTCAGAGGACCCCTTTTTAAAGCCCTAACCTATAAGTCACGTCGTTGTTTTGACAAGGCATTTAAATAGTCTCCACGGTTTTTCAGCGCGGTGGGAATCCTGAAGAATCGAACTTGGTCTCTTTCCGATCTCATTGAACACTTAACAACACAACAAAACATTGGCATTTTAATAATATATTGCAAACTCCGTAACGACTTTTACACTGTAAGCATAGGCCGAAATGTTTGTCTGCCCGCCAAGTGAACATAGAGGATTTGTTTTGACAGTTGTGACGTCATCCTAAAATGATCTATTGTCACTTGGGTTTGTGGTTAACATATATGATTATATTTATATAGTCCGGTCAATTTCAACATTCGAAACTACATAAATTCCCATCAAGCTGAAAATCAGTAAGATTGTTGAAAATATGATTAAAAATAAAATTTGAAAGTTCCCCATCTTTCCCCTGTATGGAAAAAAATTTATTCAAGGTCAAAAGTCAAAAAAATGAGTTTTTCACGATTTTCAACGAAACGGTAAGCTTTATCATAAAAATATTTCAGACAAGAATTGTAGATCATAAAATAATCTACAAAAAATGTATCAATACTTTTTTTCTTACGAGCCACCGTTTTTGAGATATAACGATTCAAAAAGTTGTACAAGTTGCAATAGTCATAATATGCACACGTTTCCACGCCACCTATGAGGTAGTGCAGGGGTGCTCAGACTTAGAGTGCTGGCGATCTACCACAAAATATTTAGGTGGAAAGCGATCGACCAACTTAATGTTACTAAAAAAGAAACAAATACATTTGCAAGAATATATTTATTTTGCACTTCAAAACACTGTGCTGACACGTTATCAGGGGGAAGGTGGGTGTTTGGCGGTGTTACCACGCCCTCGCGATCGACTCTGAAAGGTTCCGCGATCGACCGGTCGATCGCGATCGACCGTTTGAGCACCCCTGAGGTAGTGTACTTAGCGCGTTTTTTTAACGTGGTTTCCCCCGTAGGCCTACTCCACTGGTCAGTTGTGATCCTATCTAATTTGAAACTATTGCAAAATTACGGAAATTTGTAAATATTGGAAAAGATAAAAAGCGATGTAAATTAAAAAAAAAAGTGAATTTTATTCGTCTGAATTGTAACCGTCAAACTCTTCTCGTTCTTCTTCTTCTTCTTGTTCTTCTTCATTCTGAGTGCAAGTAAACTGCGTCAATAGTGATGTATCCTCGTAGGAATCAAACGAATCCTCCTCTGTTAGTGATTCACCATTGGAGCACGACCGGCCTTGACAGTTTGTACATGCCAGAGAACAAAACAGTCCGACTTTTTTGCAACCACATTTAGCACTGCATCCCTTTTTGCAGTTGCAAGAATTGTGTTCAGCAGTTTTTTCGGTGCAGGTGGGAGTAAAGTTCGAACTGGTTCCAATGTATTGTCGACCAACTTCCAACCCTAGTCTGTAGGGTCTAGCTGATAACCAAGCCACACTTGAACTTGGTAATATACCCGAAGAAGATGTCGATGAGCAGCAGCTGAGGTTGGATGAAGAGAAGCTAATTGAACTTGCTTTTTGTTCTTAGTGTTTTTAACGAAACATATGGATGCTTATCTAAGCAGGTAGTTTTTTTAGGAGCTCCGTACATAGAAAGAAGAAAGCGGATGCCGTTGGTGATAACTTCTTCTTGAGTAGAATTACTGTTTTTAAAAACTTCAGCACATTGAACAAAATCTAGTTTTTCAAACATTTTGAGAACTGTTGTTTTACCCCTCCTGTAAAATGCAGTTGTCGTATCACAGCCAGTTATTGCGTGTAAAAATAGTACTTTGCAAAAGTAGCTAAACTTTTTGATGAATATATTTCCGATTGATGTTGAGCTTTCCCTGGTTTCAAGAAAAAGATAGTATTTTCGGTTATTTTAAGTATAAATTACAATCAACGATAGAAAAATATATCAACATATATAACAACTCTAGATAAGAGATGTATATACGTGGCGCACTCATGCATATTATGACGGTTGCAACTTGTACAACTATTTGAATCATTATATCTCAAAATCGGTGGCTCGTAGGAAAAAAGTATTGATACATTTTTTGTAGATTATTTTATGATCTAGAATTTTTGTCTGAGATAT
The DNA here is from genome assembly GCA_030704885.1 of Cynegetis impunctata. Taxonomy (NCBI): domain Eukaryota; kingdom Metazoa; phylum Arthropoda; class Insecta; order Coleoptera; family Coccinellidae; genus Cynegetis; species Cynegetis impunctata. The sequence continues at coordinate 580,612 of JARQZK010002186.1, forward strand.
TTTTATGATAAAACTTACCGTTTCGTTGAAAATCGTGAAAAACTAATTTTTTTGACCTTTGACCTTGAATAAAATTTTTTCCATACAGGGGAAAGATGGGGAACTTTCAAATTTTATTTTTAATCATATTTTTAACAACCTTACTGATTTTCAGCTTGATGGGAATTTATGTAGCTTCGCTCTCATTTTTAGGTCTAGATTGACCGGACTAATAGGAAAACACGTGCACTTTCAGTTGTTGAAATTCCTATGGCTTTTTGTTCTCTATTTTCATCTTTTAATTTGACATTTAAGGAATAATTGTTAAGGTAATTATTGTTTATATTTTCATAATTTGTTTCCTGTATTAAAATGTATAATTCATATGCCTGGTTACTGTGAATTTGAACTTCCAATTGAATTTGCTAATTTCTTGTCTAAGTTTTAAAGATAATGTGTGCATCTTCTAATTGTTGTTGTATTGCGTTTCTGTTTACAGTACTTGTTAAATTCTTGAGAAAAACAAAACGTTGAACAAAGATGATAAATAAGGTGATATGTAATTGGTAATCAGGCAAACTTTTCTAAAAGAAATTTATTGCTGATAACATACAGATATTAAAGAGAGATTTATTAAAAAATAATTACCCACAAAAACTAATCAATAGAGTGATAAACAGCCTTAATGGGGAAAGATTGACTCAGAATACGACAAGCGATGCTAATGAAATAGTTAGATTTGTGAAGCTTCCTCTTATACCTAGACTAACAATGGCTTTAAAAGCAATATTAAAATGCGATAATGTTAAATTTGTCACTGTCAATGAGTGTAATTTTGACAGGCTATTTTTTACAAGGCTAAAAGACAGAATTCCTAAGAAATGGGAATCCCATTTGATTTATAAAATTGACTGTGAAAATTGCGATAAATGCTATGTGGGTACTACGTCGCAACATTTAAGTTCTAGATTGGCTGGTCACATAAATTCAGTAAAACATTTAGTAGATAATAAGACAGCATTAGTTGAACATCATCTTGGCACTGGCCATTGGTTCAACTTAAATATAGATAACGTAGAAATTTTGCATAAGGAAAATAACTACAAAAAGAGATTTTTCGCTGAAATGATTTTTATTAAAAAATATAACACAGTCAACAGTAGATCTGATATAGAGAGTTTAAGTAAAATATACTGTAATTTAATTGATAAATGTTAACTTTTTAATAATCTTGAGCATGCGTGTTGCGTTGTTGTACTTATCGTTTTAGCTTGCTATTTAATACTTGCATAAGACCATTATTAATGTGTTGTTTTCTACGTGTTTGTCTATGATCCGCTGTATTTTATAACAGTATCTGTGTATTACTTTGACAATTGATATTTTAGTTCAGATGGAGTTTCTTTGATTGTTGAATTTGTAAAGATAGATTTTTAGGAAAAGTTTTTAGTGTTCATAGTATATGTTTTTTATTTTACAATTAATTGTTGTTCATTCTGGTAAATTTTTGAAAGTTTTTGTAATGCTTATATGTTTAACCATGTCTTTTTAGCCTGAAGAAGAGGAAAACCCTAACCTCGAAACTGTAGCGTGAATAAATTTCTTTTAGAAAAGTTTGCCTGATTACCAATTACATATCACCTTATAATACATTTCTGGCAATTTATGATTCTATATAAAGATGATAAATGAATCATTGAATAATACAAAATTGGGTCTGAATTATCCTGTGAATTGTTTCTGATTATTTAGGAAGATGGACATGAATCAACCTTATTTATTATAATTTTTTTCTCATATTATTTAAACTTTCGAAATTGAAAAAAAATGTTTTGCTTTATTTATCGGCCAGTGAGATCTTTTGATCAGAATTTGCGATACAATTAAGTTGTGGTCTAAGGCAGAGAACTGAGAACTGGGTCGAATCTCGGTATAGATTTTCAATTTTCAGTTGTTTCAGTGGTATCATTTAAGTGTATTTACTGAGTAATATGGGTGTATCAGAACAACAGTGGTTCAAGTCCATTTTACATAGTTTAGTTTAATTAAGATATTTGCTTTTGTGTTTACAGGTAATTTCTTGTTATTTATTTCAAATTGGATTGATTAGATTCTTTTTGGTGATATATTAAATTTTATTTTTCCTCATACTTCATGAATGATAAATTCAAAAACACCTAACGAATCAATCAATTAAGAAAAAAAAAATTGACTTAGATCAGTGTTGCACTGAATGAATTCATATTAAGTTGCATTGTTTAATCCAAGTCACAAGAATAAAACTGAATTTAGCTAAAAGATTTTATATTATTTATTTTACTTGGTCTGGAAACATTCTTTTTCAATTTCACAGGAAATAAATTCGAATTGTAGAGTTACAAAATAATTCAAATTTGTGTGTATTAGGATTGCACAGATGTTTTTAGATTGAAACAAGTAAAATGAAATTTATATAAAAAAACAATTCTAACATGAATATTGAATAAACTAGCTAATCTCTTCGTCGAATTGGTATTCGTCTCTTCATCACTCAACAACTGATTACTCTGATCCTGACCATCTTGGAAGAATGTTCTTGTATTAATTTCAACAGGAAGATTTTTATGAAATTGATGAAAAATAGGTGGCATAAAAGGTAGAAACGATTTTTTATCGTTTTTTTTTACAAAATTTAAGGCTCGTTGTTGCATGTACAGAGACTCACGATTTACCGCTGCTAAAGATGTGAATTTCTTTCCAACGCACTTCTTTATTAAGGAAATCTCTCGAAAGTCCATAACATTTGAGACATTCTTTCTAAATAATAAAGAAAATGGTTGTCCACGTTTGAATTTGATGACTTGAGTCTTCAGTTAATTAACTGAATATTTAGTCACATAGTCACATCCACTAATTGAAGCAATACGTGTCCTGACAGAAAAAATTGGACTTGAGTCACCTTTGCTCTGAACATTTTCATTTTTAATTCACAGCAATACCAATCTAATGGTATTTTAAAGGGAACTATTGAGGAGTGGATTTGGATCTTTGTTGCTCTGAAAAAGAACTGTATTGGGGGTACTGAATCGAGAATTAAAAAAAAATCAAAATTTTGGACTTGAACCACTGTTGTTCTGATGCACTCATATATACAGTTTAGAAGCCCATCCCTCCGTTTGAAAAACAAATTGTGATATGTTTTGAGAGTAATAAGTCATTAGGTTGTTTCCATTAATCACGTGAGAGAATTTTGGGGCTTTTTGACTCCCTCTCCCCATTGGGTGAGATATAAGATTTTGCTCGACCCCCTTCCCCTACCCCAAATCTTACGTGAGATTTTTTGAATGCGTGTTTGTTATGTAAATGAGTTAATCTGTGCTCGATTGCAATAGATTAATTTAAAAAAACAATTTTCGCATAATTTTTTCTATTTAAGAATAGTATTCAAGATTTTTAATGACGTAGCATAGAATCATAATGTGATTTAACAATGAAGTTATTTGAAATAATAGTAATAATTAATTAATAGTTAATGAGTTCTTCTATTAGTGCATAATTAAACCACGATGAATATAGTTATTCATGATTTATTCATGTTCTAGAGCACAAAAATTTTTCACTTAATTTAACCCAGTTCTCTCGCAATTTTATACAGTTTCTGTTTCATTAATTTTTTATCTGTGCTTTCTGATGTACTGTATGTTGTGAAAGTTTTGTTTTTTCGTGTTTCTGTGTAATTCAGGGTGATAATTTTGTGTGAATCATTTTGGTGCTTCTTAAAGTATGTAGTGTCTGTATGCTGCTGAAATGAGTTTATCCAATAACCTACTTTACTTTTGAAAAATATCTTTTGAACAGGTATACCTTTTCTCGATAATTCAATTTTTATGAATGGAAGTAATACCAAGAAAGTACAAAATGAAACAATATTGATAAAAATTTCAACAAATATTTGAATTATAATGTATGAATCACGATTCGAACTACGAATTTTCTGTCCAATAGTGACTAAATAAAAGACAAATTCTACAGATATTCTAAGTTATCTGAAAACTTGAATACTTATCGAATTCAAACTGACCTGCTACCACCTTTATCCACACAAAAAGAAAATTACTTGAAACAATTTAAATTATATTAGAAACCTCGGCACAAAGCTCATATCACTTGTCTTTGCGAGGCTATATGAAAATTTCGTTCCGGACCGTTACTAATATTGTGAAAGCTTGAAGAAAATGAATGAAAAAATTACTAAAACAAAAAGTCCGGATTATATAAAATAAATTTCGGTATTTGCGACAAATTTCATATGGTACAACTTTCACGAATTGTCAAATAGAATATCAGAACATAAACGTAGTTTTGATATTTAAAAATCAGATCATTCATTATGCAAATCTTGTTCTACAGTGCAGTTCTTGGTATCAGATCGGTGTGATATCTCTTATATTTAATTATCCAGACCTTTAAAATTGCAGAAATATCTGCTTCTGTATATACATAATTCAAATATTTGGAAAAATTGTAATCCATAATGTTACATTATGAAAAATAATAAGCTTTCACCTAGTATCGACATTATATTTTCAAGAATATGTAGTGTGTTGTAAAAAACACTATATTCATATAAGTGTTACAGATGCATTAAAGTAACGAAATTATCAACTTATGACATGAATGAGAAATTATTTCATGAAGACATAAATAACACAAATAAACATAATTTTATGAAAATCATAGAAAATGCAGACACACAACACTCTAGAAAAAAAGATGATCATGTAAACAATAAGAGATATATTTTTCCAAATGAAAAGCAATAATTAACTAATAAATTATAACATAATTTTAATTCAAATAACATCACTGTGACCCTTCACATAACGCAAAATCCGATAGAATAAAAGCGTTGAAAGTCGTTATCCGTAGTAACGTTTCGTAATTCGGCTTCTTTTGGTGTTAGGAACAATTATTCCTCTAGTTCACACTGAAGTCTAAATATAAATTCTTTTTAGAGTTAACTGACGTGCTCTGCGTTTTGCGTGTGAATACATAGGTGCAAAGGAGATCGTTAAAAATGATTGGTACGGACGTTGATTTGGGATGCGTGAGTCGTAGTGGACAACGCAGGAAGGCCTGTGAGTAGTTGTCAAGGTTACTGTTATCTGTAACTGTAATTTATGTCGTTGAGATAATTAGGGTTTATTATTCTTGGAACAAATCTTACAAAAGTTTAAAAGTTTAGGAACTGAAGGAGGTGAGAGGAGATATTCGGTACCATCCAAAGTTATATTAAATATATAGATTTCTATTGACTTTGAATATATTTTACAGCAATTCACAACAAGACTTATATGTATATATATATATATATATATATATATATATATATATATATATATATATATATATATATATATATATATATATATAAGTAAGAATTATTCGTGTTAAACGGAAAACACGCCCGTGGTTATAAAATTAAGTGAACTAGGACATTTATTTGAAACTAATCAAACAAACCTCCTAGCGGAGCTGGTTCTAAGAGTTCACGAAGCATCGAAATATCAACATGTACCCCAGACGGTAATTGTTCGAAATGTTAATTTGTTTATCACAATCGATGGAAATTGATAGACAGACTGTTTCGCCCTTATCGGGACTCATCAGTATCATCCATCCACCAAGAGTGATAATCAAACCAACATTTCAAACGGTCATACATATTTCTTCTAGTAACTCCATGACATATAAATATGACATTTAGTTTCAAATAAATGTCCTAGTATATATATATATATATGTATATATATATATATATATATATATATATATATATATATATATATATATATATATATATATATATATATATGTATATATATATATATATATATTTATTTTTAATATAGCAGAAAGAGTAGTTAAAAATAATCTATTTTGAAATTCTTTTTGGATAGGTTTATATACGACCAAATATTATTTTATGATAAACAGGTTCTTACAGGGGGCTGAAATTGCCTCGTGGGTCGGGATTATTTTATAATCGGTAAGAATAACGCATAAATTATAGTTGCTTCGTATATGGGGCTAAATTGGAAAACATATATATTTTTTTTTTATTCATAGGTGGCCAAACGAAAATTTTCAGGCATCCTCTACAAGGTATTCGAAAATAAAACAACACAATGAAGGAGTTTCATTTTTATTCAAAAATTTATATTTTATTTATATTTTATTATATACAGTATATAGCATTGATAATTTAAAGAATGGGGTTATTTTCGACAACCGGGGATATTTTGGAATGATTACAAAAATGTCATCCATAATATATAATATCATCCAGAAGGTCCATAAAAAATTACGGGGTAGCATAATTTATAATTTTTTTGCACAATGATACTAACATCAACATCAATTTTTATATGAAACTTAACTGCTACAACTCTCACCCACGACGCACTAGCACTGAAAGTTTGACAGGCTCAAATATTGGTTGATTTTTCGCCTCACTTTCAATGTCTAACAGACCATTACCACGCTCACGAATACTGAAATCATCTAAAGTCTGAATAAGTAAGGTTATGAACTATACTATTTTAGTGTAGTTTACGCGGGATTGTGTTGTAGCTAAACAGGATTGCCAGATGTAGTTACAGGTTATGAATTCTAAATTTCCAATGTAGCCCTGTTTTACGGTATATATATATATATATATATATATATATATATATATATATATATATATATATATATATATATATATATATATACACAGATATAAATATATATATATATATATATATATATATATATATATATATATATATATATATATATATATATATATATATATATATATTTAATTTTTTTCTTGATACATACTGACATCTCCAACGAATCAGCTGAAAATTTTGATCAGCAGTGTTTCTCGATGCACAAGAAACCTGTTAACATTTGGGTAAGTTCTGTCAATTTTCACGGGTCAGATTGTGGCGGAGACATCCATAAGCGAAAACTTTTCAAACTGATAGCAGAAGATGTGGAACTTGATTATCTAGAACAAGTGGGGAACTCCTCTTGCTAGCAATTTTTGAAGGGATTTACGCCAGCAAACTCCTAACAGATTGTGTTCAAGAGTTGGAAATTGGTACTTTGATTGAGTTGATGGTAAGAGAGCGCTTTTGGTGCTTCAGATTTTTCTCAGAAATGGCCGCCATTTTCATATAGAAATTAATTGTTTTTTCATATTTTCTGAAGATTCACTCACATCCACAGGTGATCCTGATTGAGTTAAAGGGTTGAAATTTCTTACGTGGGTTGAGTTAGTGTTGGGGAGTGCGCCGTAGTTGTTTAAAGTATTTTTCTCAACCCCCACTAGGTTAGTTTATAAATTATAATATTTCTCGCAATTTTTGAATTTTTATTATGACATGAGTTAGTGGGTTGAAATTAGGTACGTGGATTGAGTTTATAACATTAAAACGCACACCATGCGCTTTTTAGCCTTTTCCAGCATTGTGCATCTCGACAGCCACTCCAAATTCAGTTAAATTGCCGGAAGTTTGTACGTGAATTCGGTTGATGCTAGGAAAGTCTCTCCAAATTGACTGAGGGCTTTGATAATTTTTATGTGAGAAAATAAGGGAAATATACGATGTTATTGACGTAGCTCTGCTGCTTACGTGTTTTGTTTTAAACTGTAACTATAACAGCAAAAACTGTAATTCTTTTTGATATAAATACTAAATTCAGACAAAAAAAAATTTTGAGGAAGAGCCAACTTTTGCCTAGCACCTGGGCACCAATATACTTTAGAGCGTATCTTCATAATTCTCTTTCAAATATTTTAATTATCTTTTTTATTTCTTATCGTACGGAAAAAAAAATTGGCATGCTGGGTAGATTTTTTACTTTAAAAATATGATATTTAAGTTTCGGCAACTTTGCAAATACGTATACGAGAGGCGACTGCATAGAAAGCAACAACTCTTGGAAAAGTGTGCCATGAGAATAAAAGACGGTGCCCCACCACATGTTATACGCCAAGTAAGTAATTTTTTAAACAGTAGTTACAATGAATGGATTAGAAGAAACGGCGCTATTGCGTGGCCTTCAAATAGTCCCGATCTAACGCGTATGGACATCTTTTTGTGTGTATGAGTGTGATCTTGATAATTTTGAAGACATGAAACATTTTATTACTCTAGGAATAAGGTGTCTGAATGAAATAGATAGAAATTTCATAGATAATGCAATGGAGCACTTACAAACGGCTTACCATGAATGCATAGATTATGAGATATGGATATTCATTCCGACTGATATTATATTTTGTTATTTTGTTCTTTTTTTATGTAGTGTTTTAGTGAGTGAGTAAAACACTGTTTAGTCATACTTCGCTCGGCGTCTTATTAAGATTTATTTATAAGAAAATTAATTATGAAAATTGAAACTTTAAACATTAATAACGTAAAACAGAAAAGAAAGAACTTTCATTTTAGCCAAAAATATATAGAGCTTTCCATTAAAATAATATTTTTTGTCGCCCCCTGTACACATATATGCAAAGTTACCAAAACTTAAAAATCATATTTAGAGAGTAAAAAATTGCCAAAGTATGCTTTTTTTTATTTATTCCGTATTTCCGCAATTTAAAAGTTAGGGATGGTTTATACGAAGTCACTAGGTACATGTGATTCACAAATGACAAAATACTTATTTCTGATGGGGTCTCCCGGCCGCCTATGTTTTGTTTAGCAAAGTCGATATATCACATTCTTTCAGGTTTTAAAATAACAACTAAATTTAGGAGGCTTATAACACTCATGGATTTGTCAGTTCAGTGTATTAACTTGTTATAGTATTCTTATAGACTAATTATCTCAAATAATTCTTCAGAATGACCATATCAAATTATTATATGTAGTTTTTAATGAGATTATTTCTGAATAGGAATACTGAGTCGGATGATGCCGACAAAGAATCAATGGTTCACAGGGAAATATCACCACGAATAAAAAGTCAGAGGGACATCTAAATCTATACCTACATCTTAATTCTGAAAAATGGAAAGATATTTCTTTCACGGTATTCCTCTAATTATTCCTTCGAACTCAATATTCGAGATGCGTTTTTTACCTTCAGAAAAGTTAAAATTTGAATACTCGCTCCATCTTTGAAAATTAATTCTTACTTTGAAATCGACAACGAAAACATGGGAGCGTTAATTGAAAGGCAAAGTGAAAAAAAATCTTGAAAGATTAATTTCTAATATAAAAGCTTTGTGAAATTTAAACATCTCATTTCAAGTTTTCATTGCGGAATAATTAACTATGGTAAGTATTAGCATACTCCCTTGTGAGATGAATTAATTCTTGAATTAATTCAGGAAGATCTTAGTTGATCAAAATTGAATATATTCGTGAAAGTTGATGGATGAAATTCCGTTAAGTAGGTTCTAACTTCTAAAGTCGATTTTCATTATATCGGAACCATTTTTCAGAAATTGATTATCGATGAATTCATTTAAACAGATACTAAATAAAATTTTCGAATTGATAATGCATTAAGTTTCTGTACTATGTCACCTTCTTTGGAAGCTTAGTGTTAACTGATTATAATATGTGGAATACATCCAATAAAAACAGATATATATATATATATATATATATATATATATATATATATATATATATATATATATATATATATATATATATTAAAACAATGGTTAAAAATAACAATTTACACATTTATTATAAGAAATAACGCATGACGCACGTTTCGGTGGAACTTCACCTTCTTCAGATGCTAATGGCAAACTAACTATGACTCTCTGTTATATCGAAAACAAGAAATGACAAATTATGTAGAAGGAGTAAATACAAAGATGGTTACAAATAATTATTAGAAAAGGAAAAACCAATTCTGAACTGCTAGTCAGGTAGTTCGGTAATTTTGAAAAGATTAAGAAGGGGGCTTGAAGTATGATCGATTTGGCTATTCAATAGGAGACCGGAATGCTTGTATTTATTTATCTGTAATGATTCTAAAAAATTAAGTTTAATTCCCTTACTTTCAGTATTTAATATTTTAAAATCGAAATTGAATGTGTGATTTTCTTGGATTAAATGGTTTGCGTAATGTGAATCCGACTTCTGATTAACAAAGCTACGTTTGTGTTCTGAAATTCTAGTTTGAAAACTTCTGAAAGTTCTACCAATGTGAAACTTATCACAATTAATTTTATAAACTCCTGATTTATTATCTTTATGAACTTTGGATTTATTATTCTTTATATGATTTCCTAAATTATTACCGGTACGATAAGCAATGTTAATGTTGTGCTTAGATAAGAGATATTTAAGTTTTTTACATGAATTTCCGATGAAAGTGATGCTGTTGTATTTGATATTATTTTTAGTAAGGAGGTACACCTGGTTAATCGCATTTTTGAAAAACTTTTTATCTATCAATCCAATATTATAGACAATATGATAGATAAAAAGTTTTTCAAAAATGCGATTAACCAGGTGTACCCCCTTACTAAAAATAATATCAAATACAACAGCCTCACTTTCATCGGAAATTCAAGTAAAAAACTTAAATATCTCTTATCTAAGCACAACATTAACATTGCTTATTGTACCGGTAATAATTTAGGAAATCATATAAAAAATAATAAATCCAAAGTTCATAAAGATAATAAATTAGGAGTTTATAAAATTAATTGTGATAAGTTTTACATTGGTAGAACTTTCAGAATTTTTCAAACTAGAATTTCAGAACACAAACGTAGCTTTGTTAATCAGAAGTCGGATTCACATTATGCAAACCATTTAATCCAAGAAAATCACACATTCAATTTCGATTTTAAAATATTAAATACTGAAAGTAAGGAAATTAAACTTAATTTTTTAGAATCATTACAGATAAATAAATACAAGCATTCCGGTCTCCTATTGAATAGCCAAATCGATCATACTTCAAGCCCCCTTCTTAATCTTTTAAAAATTACCGAACTACCTGACTAGCAGTTCAGAATTGGTTTTCCCTTTTCTAATAATTATTTGTAACCATCTTTGTATTTACCCCTTCTACATAATTTGTCATTTCTTGTTTTCGATATAACAGAGAACCATAGTTAGTTTGCCATTAGCATCTGAAGATGGTGAAGTTCCACCGAAACGTGCGTCATGCGTTATTTCTTATAATAAATGTGTAAATTGTTATTTTTAACCATTGTTTTAATATGTTGATTAATTTACACCAAGTATCGGCCCAATCAATCCAAAATATATATATATATATATATATATATATATATATATATATATATATATATATATATATATATATATATGTATGTATATATATATATATATATATATATATATATATATATATATATATATATATATATATATATATATATATATATATATATATATATATATATATATATATATATATATATATATATATAACAAATAACGTAGAATGGATGAATATTGTGACTTATAAAAATAATTAGTTACGGGGGGAATTCCTTACTGAACTTCTAGTCAGATTTTGAAAAGATTAAGAAGTTGCTTGTAGTATGGTCTCTTTCACTATTCAATAGAAGGCCTGAATTTTCATATAATTTTATATAAATCTATATTTCTACATGTTTCTATATTAATCTGAAAGGATTCTAGAAAATTCATTTTTCTCCATGATTTTATATATTCAATATTTCATAGTAGGAATTTAATGTGTGATAGTCATAGATTAACTGGTGTGCACAATATTAATCAAATATCAAGTCGTATTTTCCTGAAAATAAAAAAATATTGCAGTGTATCGAAAGTTAACAGTCAGGCATGTGATTAGCTTTTTTTATCCGTTTTAGACCTTCTAGACAACGATTTTCGAAATTATTTTTTTGTCTCATATGTGTGTGTATGTATGAGACAACAAATATCTTACACACACACACACACACACACACACACATTTATATATATATATATATATATATATATATATATATATATATATATATATATATATATATATATATATATATATATATATATATATATATATATATATATATATATATATATATATATATATATATATATATATATATATATATATATATATATATATATATACTGGTGTTAGCTTGAATGGTTTGGATAACATGTTTTCGGTATTTGTGGAGTTCTGAACTTCCATTGCCTATAAAGTATCTGAAACAAAAATAAAAAAGAAATTTGATTAGTAAATGGCAAGTTCAACAAAAAAAAAAGGAAAATAGCTGAAAAAATAATAAATTCAATGAATTAGTAGGATTGAATGGAAGTATCTGAAAATTAATAAAATGAGATTAGTGAATAATAAGTTATAAAATAGTGAAAATATAAAATTATTCGATTAATATACACGACGTTCTGGTTAGTTGGGTATCCCTAATCGTTCTTAATTGTAAAAGTTTACACTTGAGAACAGTAAGAGAACTTTCACACTTGAGAACGGTTAGAGTAACCCAACTAACCGAAACGTTTCTACCATTGCTATATACATTGAGAGAGTGATACTCAGTTTACGTTTTCTGATATTTAAGTCTAGCGTTCATTCGCCTTGTTTCTGGAGCTAAAGTGCGATTGGTTCTAAAAATCTACAGACTCCCATATAATTTCGTACCATTGCCAAAAGAAAACAACAAAATCCTACTGCGAGGCTTTTCTGCTTGTGTGGTTAAATGTGCTCTAGTCATCCGAGCCGAACTGGATTTCAATTCGCAGAACTGGTTGCGATTTAATTATCTTATATCTTTTCCGTACTCCCTATATGCATTTACATCATGGATGGTCTTCGTTTTCAGTACTGATTATCTTAGCCTTCTCAATATAATTAATGATTTCATTCATTGATATTATTTCAATTTTATGCTGAAAACAAGATACATAATGTGGAATATTGATAAAAACTTGTATATACATTACAATAATTCATAGTTTGAGATCCTGCTACGCCTAAGCCTTTGCATGATGTTCATCATTATTTTCGAATTTGTTAGCATTTTTTTTGGCAAACATATTCATATATATATATATATATATATATATATATATATATATATATATATATATATATATATATATATATATATATATATATATATATATATATTCATGAAGCGGTGAATGAAAAAACTTCGACATGGCCACCACAAACGATAAAAATATGAGACAGATATTTCAGTCTTATTTCTATTACATCTACATTAGTTGCCAAATAGAAAATAGTATTGGATATGTCTATAAATTACATAACGTCTTGACGTTATGTAATTTTTATATTTTCACAGACATTTGTTTCAAATATTATAATATTATTATATACTTTCTTATTATTCGATACATTGAGTTGTTGAGTATATTTATTTCTAGAAAACATTCAACAGAAATATTTGAAAAAATATTGAAAGAAGAGAAATTTATTAAAAGGGCCTTACACACGGGCGTTGATATGTTAATACATCAACGAGCATCAACATCAACAAGAACGTTAATGTGGATGCAAAAATACCCACGTTTTTGAATGTACAATCCGGATGAACGCCGCGTTTTCTGAATGCCTTGAATTTTTGAATGCGCATTCAACGAACACGTACATGTGTGAACGTGTGGATGAGGTTTAACGTTATATTGATTGTACATTACTGGATGCACGTTGATGTATCAAGACAAAACTGTAGTTTTGTACGTACGTGTGTATGCAATCAGGTTGCGTCGATGCATTAATTCATCAACGTACGTTTGTAGCCCGCAAAATAAGTTCTTCAATTTAGGTAAAAAGCTGAAGCGTTATCTATATCAGACAAACTAACGGATCATGGATAGCGTAACAATCGATATTAATCTTTTTTAAACAATCAATTTCAACGTTATTGCATTCGAACACTACGTAAACAAACTGAAATACAATGTGGTTCATGTCCGAGTTTCTTTGCTCTTTTGAACAAGAAAAAGTTGAAGTAACTGTTGTAATACTTTTAACTTTTTCAAATTTCGATCAATGGTTGAAGGCTCATACAGCTCAACTAGCTTATAGTTGACCATCAATAAAGGCCTCGACAGCACAGCGGTAATAGTCTAAGATCCCACTGCTCGATTCTGCAGGTATCTGTTTTTTTGATACAACAATTTTGAATGAATGTTAAGATAGTATGCAATAGATTAGGGGTAGGTTGCCTATAAAAAATTAGCCGCAATTACCTTCAATTAATTTTAGTATAATTAATTCGCTAATATAAATTGCAACTTTACGTTTTTTCAATAAATTTCATGCCATTTGAAAGATATTAATGTCACGAATTGAAAAAAAAATTGTTGCCAGCTCTCAGTCAGCCGCAGCGTTAGGGTTGCCAGGTGTGAAGAAGTATATCAGTGTTAATTTTTTGCACTCACCCGTTTTTTCAAAATTTTTAATACAAAATTAAAGTTTCATATATACTAATTACTAAAATCCATGGTTGCCAGTTGGAAAATGGCCGCAAACAGAGGTTGATACCATGATTTCAATGAACTGGCTCCAGGTGAGTGGAATCGTAAGAAAGAAAAGATGCGCGCATTGTTATGTGCTGTAAACAAGGAAAAATCATGACAGCATTGATACTTATTCCATAACGACAGTTTACGTATAGGATACGTAGTTTCTCGCTTACAAAAGATGAACACGTCACTTTCTCTCGTTGACGAAAAGTGAAAACTACGGTTGGTCAGTAATTGATGGTAATTTAAAACCAACGTGGTACATTGACGATCCAATACCAATGACTGTAGAAGATATTCTGTCAGCATCAAAAGAATTAACTTTAGATGAACACCAACAAGACATAAAGGAAAATATAGAAGTAGATGATGGCTCTGATTCAGATGATATTGACACCGATACAGACAATGAATAAGAGAAATTGAAGATATATATAATTATAAGATTTGCATTTAGAAGAACCATAATGTTCAATGCATAATTTATAAAAAAAATTGATTTTTACTTTTTCAATAAAAAACTTTGAAATCGAAATTATTGTTTAACGTCATCATGCACTAAAATTTATGTTTTATAAATAATAAGTAAAAAAATACTAGAACTACAATTACCCTACATTATACTTTTGTTTGCAGCACATAACAATTCGTGCAACTTTTCTCTCTTACGCTTCCACTTACCTGGAGCGAGAATCGTTCATTGAAATCATGGCAACCTTTGTTTGGGGCCATTTTCCAACTGACAACCATGGATTTTTGTAATAAGTATATATGAAACTTAAATTTTGTATTAAAAATTTTGAAAAAACAGGTGAGTGCAAAAAATTAACACTGATATACTTCTTCACACCTGGCAACCCTAACGCTGCGGCTGACTGAGAGCTGGCAACCATTTTTTTTTCAATTCGTGACATTATTATCTTTCAAATAGCGTAAAATTCATTGAAAAAACATATGGTCGCAATTTATGTTAGCGAATTAATTATACTAAAATTAATTAAAGGTAATTGCGGCTAATTTTTTATAGGCAACCTACCCCTAATCTATTGCATACTATCTTAACATTCATTTATAATTGGTTGTATCAAAAAAACAGATACCTGCAGAATCGAGCAATGGGATCCTGTACTATAAGGTTTATCGTTAGTACATCGAGGATCGTGGGATATGAAGAAATATGTTTTGTAAATTTCAATATTTTCCTATATTTATAATTCGAAATCGCATTATTCCTTAGTTTCCTAATTAAAAGTGAAATTCCGGAATGGTTTCATGTTCACATCTATGATTACGCCGCAGCTACATGTATTTTTTAATTTCGTAGAAATCTACAAGTTGACAATAAGTACTATACACAGAGCTATTCTATACTCAACTGTTTTATTGCTGAAGTTCTGCTTCTATATAGTGGAGATATCGAACACATTTACCAAAGAAGTATTCTTCGCTATCGACATGACAAACAGAATATCTATAGACTTAGGAAAACAGGAAAATGAGTTCATGATACTATGATTATATAGAAATGTCTCGAAATAGCTTCTACTCTATCAGATAAATATCGTCTGCAGAACCTGAAAGGGATTTATTCTGGGTTTTTTTCTTTTTAGCAAAATATGTTCACATTTAATTGTTGGTTAATCTCCTAACCTAAAAGATGAATATTCTACATAATTTGACATTTCACAGTGCCCAATTGACCATTTTCATATGACGTCACGCGATTTCGGCCATTTTTCCTGGAGGACAAACAAACCATTGTTATGCAAACAGTTGTGCTGAACTGTCATTTAAGTTTCATAACTTTTTGAGTTGTTTGTCGAATTTAAAGTTTTTTTCTGATTATTTCATTATTGGTGGAGTTTATTAGAGAAAATAACATCGTTTTGTGCCGTGGTTAATTGTGGTATGAGAGGAAACCGAGACAAAGTGAGATTTTATAGAATCCCTGCTGTCCTCAGGAATGCTGGTGATTATTCAAATGCTGTATCACGAGAAAGGCAAGAGAGATGGATTAAAGCATTGAAAAGGGGACCTTTTAGTGAAAATCAATTGAAATATGCACGAGTCTTTTCTAAACATTTTATAACAGGTAAGTTTACTTGAATAAGTGAAAAAAGATGAACTCTTTATTTAAAATATTTTTCAGGGACTCCTGCAGAGTTATTGGATAAAGACAACCCTGACTGGATTCCAACCCAAAATATGGGGTACACAATTGCCAACCCTGTTGGTAAAACTCAAGACAGCAGGTTTAAACGTTCGGTTAAACGAAAAAAGCAAGTAGAGCAGGTATCTAGTGATTTAGCTGTAATTGTTATATGACAGCAAATTAGGACCCTCATGAAAGTATATTTATTTTTTCTGGAGAAACGATATGAAGATATAGACATATCATATAGATATAGACAGGCCACATTGCCAGCTTTGAGGTACACGCTTCTTCATCCTTAGACTGAGAGCGGGTGTGAAGGAGAAAAACAATTGCTGCTATATGACTGCACACTTCTCCTAAGCCTGCCATACAAGTGCAATGTCCACTGGAAACACTACCGTCTGTTAGGATAATAACCCATGAATTCAGAAGCTTTTCCTTAAGATGTTGTGAATGTTTCACCTGAAATATGAAGTTTAGTTTTAGTTATAACAATTAAGAACGCTGATTAGTATGAGAATAAACCTAATGAATATCATTAAAATACATCTTACCTTGCCAATAACTACAAAAGCTGTTTCGTTCACTCTTTTCCCATAAATTTCTTGGACTAGTCCTGCTTCATACAATTTGAAACCTTGCAAGCTTTTATATGCTTTCATTTGCTGTGCAGTATAAAAACTGTGGGTGAGGATAAAATAATTAACCATATCGATGATGGATATTACTGGACTTGATTAAAATGATATCAAATCTTGAGAGCTGGACTCCAAGAGATAGGGGTCTATATCATCAATAATTTTGATTTTCTTATCGTAGCGGCTCTTAATATCGGCAGGAAGTGATTGATAATAAGTACTTATTTCCATTTTCAATATAAATTTATGATTCAAAATTTTTAATACTTTTACTTTCAATAAACGTAAGCAAACAACTCAGAACACTGATAGTCGTAAATGGTTTGTTTGTCCTCCAGCCAAAATGGCGAACCTGTCAAAATCAGGTGTTTGAAAATGATCAATATAAAATATCTGCGAATACTCATGAATATTTCATGTTGTCACAATATTCGTAAAATTGACAACGCTGCTCATTGAATATATACCACTGATACCCTAGTTTCTTCATCACGAAGAAAATAACATGAGTCGGTGGCCGTTTGGCTTCCTCACCTCGGAGAATATAGAGAGACTATAGCAATCGAACTCATTAACGAACATCGAAAATTTAATGGATGAGCGATTGTTCTTCTTGAATGCTGCAGCACAATGGGGCGGCCATTCACAGACACGAATCAATTACTTTCGAAGATCGATAATCACTCACTTGAGAGTTACAATGAAATCAAGTTTTTGTGGGAGGTGTTAACCGTTTATTGGTCAATTCGTAGCTACTATTGAATTTGGCTTTTAATGTAACGTAGTGCCTTTCTCAATGAGTGGATCAGGAAGATCAAGTACTTAAATGATAGTGTTCGAAGACATAAAAACGCGTGAGAAGCAGAGCTTCATCACTAATGTTGTATTTTCCCTCCTTTAAGTCTTTTTTGCATGAAAATTCTTAACGCCCTAAGTCAATTTCAAGTGACTGAAGGGGTGTACAAAGCTTGAAAATCTGCAAAAACGCCTGAAATTCATATATAAAAATAACGGCGGTGAAAGATAACATTTGAAACTCTCAAGTAAAATCTCCCTTACATCGTTCGAATTGACGTTCAAGGTTTCAACTTTCGCAGTCAATTTTCAGGGGCCGTAGAGATGCGAGAATCTCGTCAAAACGCTTGACATTTCAATCCACGTACCAAATTTCTACCGTTTCACTAATCAGCATAAGTTGAGGAAAAAAACACGAGAAATCCGTAAATAAGAATACCGGTGGTTGAGTTAAATCTACCAAAGGGCTCTTCCCCTATATCAACCTCCTAATTGAATCTGGAAGAGTTTCGGAGGTGCACAGATCCTCAAAATCAACAAAACATTTAAGTCTTTAAATAAAACATGACGGCGATTATGAAATGATTTGATGCCAAGTATTTAGCAACAACTTGAAAATATACATTATTTCAACACTCAAACTAATTTTGCAATTTTGGTGATGCAAAATTTCTGTAGAAACAATTTATTCATCTTTATGCACCCCCTAAAGTGCTCTAGAAGGCTGAATTTCGGATATTTTGTTTATAATTATGTTTGAAAATGGAAAAATCTCGACAGAACTGGCTCAAATTTGGATAGTTTCATTCTTCCTCAAAAACAAAAAAAGCTCATTTGGTCTGATGGGAATCCCTGGAAATGGTAATACGAACTTGAGCAATATATATATATATATATATATATATATATATATATATATATATATATATATATATATATACATCAGATATCAACAATATTTCAAACGGGTTTAAAAATCTCTTCCGCACCTAACTGTTTAGTTTTGACAGAGTTCAATATTCTATGATATTCAGGGAAAATACGACTAAACTAAACTGAACTGTAGAGATAGTTGATTTTCATGGCAGACATAGAAGTAATGCAATAAGGATTATTAACATAAAATTAAGAGGAAACAATTTTAATTCAGCTTTATTGGGTGCGAAAATTTGACCATGTTGTTGAAATTGTTTTATGGGTACTATTGCAACGTCTAGTCGCTGATCTCTGCCTGTATTTCGCGAAGAGGGTACAAATTCTCCGGTATATTATATTTAAAGCTAGTTTGACTATTTGTACTAGATTATATAAGTATTTGAGGACACTTTCATAGTGAAGCCATAGATAATTTATTTGTTGTTTTCGCATTATTCAGAAATTGCTTGATGTGTTTCTGCTGTACGAAATATTCACCGTAGTTTCCAAAAGTCTCAGTGCTCAAAAACGTACATAATAAATCATGTGAATAAAGAAAAATAACATATTGTAATTACTTTAAATTTTGCTTGTACAAGAAATGACGGTGCTTTGTAGCAATCCTGTTCAACACTAATGAGTTTGACCTCGATTGTGTTGATTTTTTTATGCCACCAAATATTATAGAGCTAGAAAATGGATAGTTGTACAGTGAACTTATCTAAAAGGTGCCTATTGAATGCAAACTTTGAATATATTCCGCTGATTTCCTATTCAAGTAATATTCATCAATCTTAATATATTAATCTCGATTACACGTGAACAGTTGGAAACTGCGTTCCACATGTCATTAGGAAACTACTATTCTATAATTTTCATATAACGGATAATATTTTTCTATGATTGAACTAAGGATGAATGGTGACCAATAGTGTGAATTTAATAAACATATAACGAAATTCCTATTTCCTAGTTCTGATATAACGAATAAAAAAGAATTTAAATTCTATTGTATGTATTTATATATATATATATATATACGGAAAACACGCCCGTGGCTATAAAATTAAGTGAACTAGGACATTTATTTGAAACTAATCAAACAAACCTCCTAGCGGAGCTGGTTATAAGAGTCCACGAAGCATCGAAATATCAACATCTACCCTAGACGGTAATTGTTAGAATTATACCGGTATATATATATATATATATATATATATATATATATATATATATATATATATATATATATATATATATACACCAATATTTGTATTTGGGATTGCAGTCTAGGTGAAATAAGTGTACGCTTTATTCCTCTATCTCAAGCTTTCTGGATTTATTCTGGATTTTCCATCTTTCCATCTCCTGAAGAAGGGAACAATAAATCCAGAAAGCTTGAGATAGAGGAATAAAGTGTATACTTATTTCACCCAGACTGCAATCCCATATACAAATATTGGTGTCTAAATTAGTCAGTCGTCAACTAACCATATACTATGGTACAAGCAGTAACCTGTTAAAAATTCTGTATAACAAAGAATACAGCCAAAAATTAAGGTTCATACAATACAGAAATACAAGATGCGAACACTCACACATATTGCTGTACACAAACTCTAAGCGTGAACACTTCAATTGTCATAGTATGTTTGGAATAGTATGAAAGTTGTTAGAGCAGCTATGGCACGGCACTGACTGATGATGGTCGAAATTTGTGTTGTGTAATGGTTTCTGTTTTGTGCGTTCACATAAAGTGAATGAATTTGAATATAATAACCACATTTGCTGAGTGCAAGTTTAGAGTTTATTTAAAACAATAGGTGTGAGTGTTTGCACTATGCATTTATGTGTTTTATATATAAACCTCATTTTTTGTGAGTATTTGCTATATACAGAAATTTTAACTTCTTAGTGACTGTATTTTTTACTTATAGAACCCGATGGAGCAATAAAATATTGCGAAATGTTGGCGTAAATAAAAAGAGTTTTCTTTTAATTAGATCTATATTAATCATGGTTCCCGATTCATAGAGATGATATCTAAGATGAATATATCTAAACCCATTCACGTGTTATTCAATCTGATCAAGCATATCCGACCAAAATCAGCCTATGATAATTTCGGTAGAAGTTCAGATTGGAAACAAAAATTAATTAAAATCATTGGTCATGGTTTTCATGTATAGATATGACAACGTCGCAGAAGTTCTTAGAACGTCTTATTCCCTGTACTGTCTACCGGTCCACTTGTGTGCACGGAGCCTGAGGCCTAACCGCATCCGGCACATGTTTTTGCTGAAGCGGCCGAAGCCACTTGGCGACTTGACTTAGCGGACGGATCGGCTGTCAACCTCCTGCCGGTCCATGGTCGCCGCCGGTTACGCGAGATACCAATTTGTAAAGGTAGCCACAGATCAACGATATCAACTGACCTGAAAATATTACACATGAACATACATATTTTTTAATAACGCAGTGCAATCACTCCAATCACACAAAGTGCTATTAAATTTGGATTCGTGACTCGAAATTTATCTGAGTATCGAAAAACAGGTATATATTTTATTTGATCTCGTATCCAATATCGAAATTGAAATGCATTCCATGTCGGATATAGAGTATTTAATTTAACTTTCGATTTCAGCGTGAATTCGTATAATCCTGGAAGTTAAGAATTGAGGTAATACGAAAACGAAAAAAGAATAAACGAATTGGAAATGTTTAACCAAGAATATCTGACGTAGCAGATGAACATTTACAGTTAGAATATTTATATTTTATACAAAACTTTATGCTGTATTTATACATATCTATATTTCAAAATTTATTTAGGACAATTATCTGAAAAACAGAAATACTATTGATAGGTATGAATCT
This sequence comes from Cynegetis impunctata, assembly GCA_030704885.1. Lineage (NCBI taxonomy): Eukaryota > Metazoa > Arthropoda > Insecta > Coleoptera > Coccinellidae > Cynegetis > Cynegetis impunctata. The sequence goes on from JARQZK010002186.1 coordinate 602,505, forward strand.
ACTAGAAAACAGAAATCATCCTGGTAATACATACAAGAAAATATAATCTGAAATATATCTCAGACAATTATCGGAAAGATAGAGATCTATCATATAGCTAGCTAATAAAGTTACGATCGACCTCTATATTATCTCCATCCAGATGCACATATATATATATATATATATATATATATATATATATATATATATATATATATATATATATAATATATATATATATATATATATATATATATATATATATATATAAATATATATAAATATATATATATATATATAATATATATAATATATATATATATATATATATATATATATATATATATATATATATATATTATATATATATTATACATATATATATATATATATATATATATATATATATATATATGTCGGAATAAACAGGGTTAAAGGATTCACTAATATTTGTTTTAATTGTTTGGGTCTACCTACAGAAGATCCTCGACTTATGAACACATGTTGTAGAGCTGGAAAAAAGGAAAAAAAAGGCCTTGTCTAACTTCAGCTAACATTTGTAGTCTAAATTCTGTACATGGTCGACGTGTTATTTCTTTCATGTTGCCAGGCGTGAATGATGCAACTGTCATAATGCATTGTTTGATAAAACTCCGTAAAATGTAATCTGTTGATGTCCGATTGATTTTTTGACTACGATAGTCATACTATGCTGAATTCATCTTAATATCGGTAACGATGTCTAAAAATAAGTGCTTCTATTTAAAACAGTGAGTTGACCTTAACTTAGATGTTGCAACTCCACCAATGAAAAAATGGGGTGGTCAAGTATGACGACTTTCTCGAAAACTGAAACTTTCAACTGAAACGTTGCTTTGTAACACATTATGTGCATCACCTTCATATTCCTATGTAGTTATACAAATAGATGCTTCAAATCGTAGAGTGCGTGGAAACTTTTAGCGCATTCGGTCATCGCCTTCAAAACGGCATCAGCGGATTCGTAGGTAAACACAGTGTGATCCACTTACTGCTTGAGGAATTCGGCAACCCGATTCCTCTCATCGCGTGGGTAAGAATGACCCTGAGAGGAACGAATTCTTAATCTGCTATCTGCAATCGCGTAGGTTGAAGATAGACGCCATTATTTCTCTGGTTACTTGTTTTTGTGAGTAGGAGATATTAATGGTTGAGTGATAAAAAACGGATGGTAATACTCTTATCCAGACCAGACGTTAATATAACCCACAAAGTTCCGTAATTTTGAAATTCCATCGATTCATAAAATCTGTAAAACTGATGTTTTTCAAAATCTTGCGGTTAACAGCATCTTTCTATATTTCAAAAATTTTAAACCCAAATCTTGAATAGTAGCGGCAACATAGATGACTTAGATTTTTAATGGATTTTTCACAAGAAGTTTCGTTTTAACTCGCAGCTGTGCTGCTCTGTATTTTTCAAATGACCTTATTTATCATTAGTTGCGATCAATAAAAGAACAGACATAACAAGACGAGAGTTATCGTGGGACCTTCGATTGAAACGATGTTTCTTACGCTATATATTACGTAATAAGAAATAGGCACAATAAAACACAATAAACGGTCCAGGGTGTAATTAAATGAAAACAAACTTGAATTATTTATATATTACTTCTAGAGCAGATGTATTTTATATAAAATAGTGAGCATTTTGGGAGAGAAAATGCTATTCAGAATTTGTCCGGGTAAAACCCGGACAAATTTAGTGTCCGGGTGTGTGAAGCATGAGTGTCAGTGACGGAGATGAGTTATTAAATGCAAACCAGTTGTGGCCGAATTTTTTCGAAACATCTATATTCTAAACTGCTCAAAATTGCATAGTAATATTTTTGTATACCAGCTCACAATGCGAATGTAGAGTGAGTTTTTTCGCTAGGGTAGCAGTAATGGAGGAAGGAGAGAAACTTGCTAAATATACATACTTTTTCTTCTCTGATCAAAATAAAGTCTAATTTTAAAGACTTTTACAAATTCATGATGAAAAATAAAGACAAATTGGCAAGTCTGAACTATAAAGGTGAATAAGTAAAAAGAACTTGATCTCGTTAAAATTGAAACTTGTTACTTACTTTTGATTTATAGTTAATAAATAGTTTAGACTTTTGGGTACCTAGCCTATATAACCGAACTAGATGACCTATTCTATAATTTGGTATTACAATGTAGAATCTAGTCTATTTGATTTTTGATCTACAAAAAATTATAGTCAGAGTTGTTTTTTATTTGATGATACCACAAAAAAAAAGACAAAACTGTAAACTGTGTATAATAGAATATTATTTGTTTTTTGTTGTTCTGTTAATATGGCAAACAAGCGGTTTAAGGTTTAAATAAATGAAAAAATCAAAATATAAACATAATATAAACAAAATTTCACAGAAATGTCCGGGGTTTTCAAAATTTTTGTCCGGCATCGGCAATTTAGTTGATGGCAACCCATTTATGGCCATATTCCGCGTATATTTTTTGAAAACCAACAGAATATGGGATTAATAATTAACTTACATTATCACAACTATCTGAAATATATTATTTTTATGCATAATTGCCAACGATATCAGTGAATTATTTTATATATATATATATATATATATATATATATATATATATATATATATATATATATATATTTATATTTATATTTATATTTATATATATATATATATATATTTATATATATTGTAACGTTATGAAATACCGTCCACTGGCTAAACCAAATTCTAGCCGAGATCAGTCAATAAAGAAGATTCTGTGATTTCTAGCGTCACTTCAAATAGTAGAAGGGATAAGTTGTCAAATTCGGAACGCTAACTAAACGATCTTTCTTTTCAACTAGAGAGTTCGAGAGATTAACACATCGTAAGAATTATAATACATTTCATTTTATAGTAATCCCGAAGTTGATAAATTTTTGCTAAATATCTTTGCGCTAGGAAGCGGTAAGTGTTTCTTTATATTGATTAATGACATTGATTAAATAATTTCGATCATATTTGTGAACTTGTAGTTTAATTTTCATTATTATTTTCAATATTCGTAATGGTCTCTGAAGTTTATGTTCTGGAACAGTTGAACAATTCTTTTTCTATATATTCACGTTAATTAACTTCAGACAAAATTTTCTCAGTTCAAATTTCCTTTTTAACCTTGTTTTTTTTTGCTTGTTGCGTTGATGAAAGTTTGTGTTGTGTTTTTTGCTCGAAAAAAAAAAACACTTTCCTTATCTCTTAGTTTTTTTATTTGATTCAAAGAACGTAGTATCGTTTGTAGATAAGATTAAGAAGGATAGGAATCTACGCAGCAAACAAAATTATTGAATGTTAATTGAACTGAAATTCGATAATGTGAATTTTAGCACAACGGCAGGAGTTTGAAAAACGGCAGGAGTTTGAAAAACGGCAGGAGTTTGAAAAACGGCAGGAGTTTGAAAAACGGCAGGAGTTTGAAAAACGGCAGGAGTTTGAAAAACCGTAGGAGTTTAAAAAACCGCAGGAGCCCTGATTTCAAAAACCGCAGGATTTTAAAAACATCAGGAATTCCGAATAATTTCAAAACTACAGGAGTCGCAATTTCAAAACTGCCGGAGTCTGAATTCCAGAAAAACATCAGGAGTCCTAATTCCAAAAACTGAAGGAGTCTGGATTGAAGATCATCAAAAAAAAACAGATCAGTATAATAGAAAGAGCTAAATCAAGTTAACTTTCTTAGTTTTGTATCATTCAATTCAATTGTATTTCACTTGTAATCTATGAAACAAATACTACGAATAACTAATAGATATTTTAGCAAAGTTTCTTCGTCTCATTGTCTCGTGTGAATGAATCAGGTATAGTGTAACGTAATTTCCCAAAATAATTGAACTAGTCGGAGCATTTTATTTATCTTTAAATTTTTATTGTTTCTTAAGGGGAATTCACGTTACAATATATATATATATATATATTTATATATATATATATATATATCTATATATATATATTATATATATATATATAATATATAAATATATATATAATTATAAAAATATATATAAATATATATAAATATAAATATATATATATATATAAAATATATATATAATATATATATATATATATATATATATATATATATATATATATATATATATATATATAAATTCGGTTCATCTTATTATTCATTGCGTTCTTCCCTGATTACTATTATACAAATATATAATAGATAATTTTTTTCAAATTATAATAATTATTATCTACTTCAAATTTATGTAATCTCTAAGAAGTAAGCAATTCTAACTTCAATATAAAATTTCCGATAATATTTCTATACTTCGAAGAAGAAATATTACATAGTTTATATATATTCACATTTCAAATTTACCTATCTCTGAAAATGAGCTACCTATGTTGAAAGGAGCGCCTTTCTAAATAAATATCAATATGCATACTATAGAACACATCTTTGAACTGTTTGTTATGTCTACATTTTCTCATTTTTAAACTAGGTTTCATTTGCCTTGTGTAACGTAGTATAAGGAAATGAGTTCCAATAAAACTAATCCTTAATATACCGGGAATCTGATACTGCTGAAAAATATTGATGATATTCAAAGTGAAAATTTTCTCTAGGCATTATATATGTACTCACTCTCAAGGCATTGCCCAGGCAAGTTTTTGTAGTGTTATTTTCTAGCGTGAGTATAAAACTTTTCAATCATTTTGTACAAATATCTAATGGCTCTTTCAATATCATTCGAAAACTAGTTTGAAAACGTTTAGCTGGGTAACTTTTTATCTGCCATTACAATATCTATCACATGAAGTTATGAATTATTCGTAGAATAATAGTTTTAAACTTTTACAGAAAGGGAACTTATTTAGTTCTCTGAAAGAAAAATACACTTTATTTCAAAAGCATACTTTTTACTCGTGTTCTCTTGATTAACCTTTTGCGTCCTAGTGGTACCTCTCAAGGACCACCTATCAAACTTGCACATGCGTTCTTCATAGAACTTGTAGATCATCACAAAACTCGATTAGTGTTGATAATCAATGCCATCTGTTGCTCAGATACCGAAATACAGCAGTAAACCAGTAAATAACATTTTGTCGCCATTTTCGTTCGAAATATCTAGCGAGCGTATCGTTGTGTCAAATTCTAACAAGTTATTTCAATAGTTCTCTGAATTCTGGGAATAATGACAGGAAAGTTGAAAATAATTGAAGAAATATAATATATTATCTTCTTATAATGTTCTCTACCTGCTTTCTATGTGAAGTTTTCATGAAAAATCTAAATAACTGGGTGGTCCTTCTAGGGACAACTAGGCCACTATTGTCAAATTTTTGAGATATTTTATTTCTATCGGGTAATGACGGATAATTGAATGTAGTGATTTATTTTCAGATAAAGGATTACAACCAATATATGGGCGGAGTATATGAAGCTGATATGCTCAAATCCATTTATGAACAGGATCGGAAGAGTAAAAAATGGTGGCATCGGATTTTTTTTACTTTTTGGATTTGACCATAGTCAATGCGTTCATAATATTCAAACTACCAGGGACGATTATGAGCCTGAAAGATTTTAAAATTGCCGCTGCAGTTGGCTTCATAGGGGCTAATCCAGGATCTACCCCCAAAAGAGGAAGACCATTCAAAGAGATTGAGAGCTGTCCTTATAAAAAAAATGTGCTACCGGAAACTCGATACGATAAAGTTGCACATATGCCTCAAGCTACCACCAAACGACGATGCCACTTTTGCAGCACTAAAGGTGACCCAAAACGAACAAGTTGTGCAACTTGTAATGTAGCTTTATGTTTGCAAGAAAACCGGAATTGTTTTTCCCTGTTTCATTCAAAAAATTAAGACTCATCTGGCCTGGTGGTTCCCCACGGGGACCACCATTTTTTGTATACTTTTAATAAAAAAACATTGATTCAATGTTGTGTTTCATTATTATTTAGGTCTATTGAGTGCAGTTTTTGCAAAAAAATGTTAATTTTTTCATTTCAATTAAATCCGGGCTCAAAGGGTTAATTATAGTAACAGAATATGGAAAGAGTTAAGGTTCCTTTCGGTTTATCTGAATTACAGGTAATACAGTAAATATAACAGTTGGCTTTAATTTCCAAACCAAATTTGTTTGATTTCTCGAGGTAGAATAAAAGTATCAAATTTTGGGTAAATTCAGTCAAAATGTAATGACGGTTAGGTGCATGAGCGGAAATTCAAAATGACGGCATGTGAAAATTAATGAATATAAATTACATTTTCGAAATTCAGCCTAGATATCTTTGGTGGGTGTATGAATTTTTTCCAAATCGATTAAGAGGATAGAAAAAATTTTTCTTGAATTTTGTTGTTGCTTTTTAGTAATAACTACTTTTTTGTCTAACCGCCGCCATTTTTACATAGAGATTTAATTTTTGATTTTTGATGATTTGCACAGCTCCTCCGATTTGAATCGGAAGGATAAAATTTCGTGAGTAGATTTACTTGATGTTAGGAAAGTGCCATCTGGTGGATTCACAGGTGCCATTCATATGAAGAGATTACTCATTTTTAGAAGATTTGTGCATTTTCTCAGCTTTTGCTGATTCAGCTATTGAAACAATATTAAGTAGGTATGTAAAGAGTTAACATTAGTAAATTGACCACTAAAAGATTCAGTGATTTCTCTCATTGCTGCAATTTTTATATTGAAATTTCAATTTGTTTTGAGAATTTGCATGCAATGCGCATCTTAATAGCCACTCTAACTTCTTGTAACAAGGCTGAAGTCTTGCACGTGAATTCGGTTGTTGATAGTGAGGTGGTTTAGTGGGTTTTAATTTTTTTTCACATTATTTTGTTGTGAAAACTCCTTGCGTTTTCGCAGGGTTTCAAACTTTGTGCATATCTTCAGTTCCTCCAAATTTACATAGGAAGTCAAGACATTGTATATGAAAATGAAGAGAAAATACGACCTTCGTGGTGGATCTCTGCTTCTTAGGCATTTCTCATTTAAAGTCAAGGTCAAAATTTCCATAGACATAATTCACTTCATTGCAAAAGAAATAGATACATTTTTGGGTAAACACACTGAATTAAAACTACAATCATTCTTTAGAATAAAACACACTTGGTTTATGTTTCACTATATAAAAATATTTAGATACTGTATTTAGCAGTAAAGAATAGTCGACATGCTTCGATTTACGAACTCATTATCAAGACTATTCATAACTCGAAACATGTCGACTATTATTTACTGATAAATACAGTATCTAAATATTTTTTACATAAACCAAGTGTGTTTTATTCTAAAGTTTATACTTTATTCTTTATGATGTTTCACCAATCTCAGTTACAATCATTCTATGAAAACATAAAATATCAGTTAACTAAACAAATACGAAAATACATTCACCATTTAATCTTGACTTAGTTTGTATAGTGTAATCGAAGTTCTGCACAAACTACATAGCCTTCATGTGATCGTCATAACGTTAAAGAACGGTTTCAATAATGATCATGTTTATCGTCCCTACTGCTTCCAACGTTATAATGAGCAATAAACTCCTCGGTGACTCCATTCATTCAGCTACTACTCATACAATACATGGTAGCTATTTCTCAAAAGATTAATGAAGAAGAGAAGGAGATTGCGGTTACTGTTTGTTGATGAATGAAGCAAAACTATTTGTATAGATTACGGAAGGCAACGACAGAACCTGGCCTAGCTATCCGACTACTCGACCCAAATGAAATATACTAACTTAATTATCCTTTGGTAATTAAATTTAAATTATTAAGCACACTAGAATACCCTAAGGAGTAGCTGATGATTAATTTCAGTCATCTACTAACGAATTGAATTCTCACATTATCAATTATTCGAAAGGTAAAGTGTGAGGGGATATAATTGTGATGCATTATTCTTTGGACAGAGCATATCTTATAACTCCAGATTGTAAGTTGAATTCGAGTATCTGAAAAATGGATTCTATTCATTGAAACACATTTATCTTTCCAATCCCGTTGGAAGTGTTCAAGTATTCGTGCGGCGAAGTAACAAACCTTGTTCAACAGTGTTCTTCTAGCCGCCTTATGATTGAATTGAATAAATATGATACAAAAATGATAAATTGATAGGAATATATGAATTATAATATATAAATGAAATTTTATCTTTTCTGTCTGTCTTTTCATTCCATAAATAGAAATAGAGCGAAATATTTATCTATTACATCGTACCTGCATCTTGAACACCAATATATATAAATATATATTAATATATATATATATATATATATATATATATATATAAAATATATTTTAATATATATATATATATATATATATATATATATATATATATATATAAATAAATATATATATATATATATATATATATATATATAACTGATATTGAATTCTCGTACATCACTTGGTGAAACATCATAAAGAATAAAGTATAAACTTTAAAATAAAAACACTTGGCTTATGTTTCACAATATAAAAAATAGTTAGATACTGTATTTAGCAGTAACGAAAAGTCGACATGTTTCGAGTTATGAACTCATTATCAAGACTGACTAAAGGAGAGTATTACCTCCTAATTTATAAAACAGACAAAAGCAAAGGTGATACCTGAAATTCAATTTGTTCGTTTACAAGGGGTAATTGACTATTATGGGCGGAACTTATTTCGAGAATTTCAAGAAGGTCAAGGCGTTTTCCTTTGTTACCTAAATGTAACAATTTGGTTTTGTTGAAATCCAGGAAGTGATTGAATTTTATACAATGTTCAGAGAAGCCAGTGGTATTTTTGTTTTGTAAAATTGACTTTTTATGTTCTTCAACACGAATATTTATATTCCTTCCTGTCTGTCCAATATAGCCTTTGCTGGGTGAAATTTTCATGAATAACTCAGAAGAAAAAAGTTTTTTAAATTTCATTAAGGAGGCGTTATGTAGATGATATTTTTTGTATTTGGACCGGTACAGATAGGCAGTTAGATAATTTCCTTAAATATATAAATACTTTCTACAACTCGATTCAATTTACAAAAGAAGTAGAAAACGAAAACGGTACCTTGAATTTCTTAGACGTTCAGATTGCTAAGAATTTGAATTCTCTTACTTTCAAAATTTATAGAAAACCAACCTTCACAGATACTTTAATTCACAGGGACAGTAACCAACACATTAAAATAAAACTCAGTGCTTTTCATTCGTTCATACATAGGTTGTTCACGATTCCATTATCGGAAACAAATTTTCAAACTGAAGTTAATACAATTAAATTATTAGCCATCAATAACGGTTACAATGAAAGTCTTATCGACAAGCTCATTGAGAAAAAACGAATAAAGTATCTGTTGCATTCAATATACCCCACGCAAACTATTAATGAAGAACAAAAATACTTCCCAATAAATTATGTGCCGAATTTAAGTAGCAAAATTTGCAACAGACTATCGAAAAATAACGTTAAAATAATTTGTACAAATAAAAGAAACTTGAAGTCATTCTTGGTCAATAATAAAGAAAAATCCAACATTGGAGAAATCAGTGGTGTTTACAAAATATTTTGCGATGAATGTCCTGCTTTCTATATTGGACAGACAGGAAGGAATATAAATACTCGTGTTGAAGAACATAAAAAGTCAATTTTACAAAAGTAAAATACCACTGGCTTCTCTGAACATTTCAATCATTTCCTGGATTTCAACAAAACCAAATTCTTGAAATTCTCGAAATAAGTTCCGCCCCTATTAGTCAATCTTGTAAACGAACAAATTGATTTTCAGGTATCACCTTTGCTTTTGTCTATTTTATAAATTAGGATGTAACACTCTCCTGTAGTCAGTCTTGATAATGAGTTCATAACTCGAAACATGTCGACTGTTCGTTACTGCTAAATACAGTATCTAAATATTTTTTATATTGTGAAACATAAGCCATATGTTTTCATTTTAAAGTTTATACTTTATTCTTTATTATATATATATATATATATATATATATATATATATATATATATATATATATATATATATATATATATATATATATATATATATATATATATATATATAATACCATGTGCCCCAAAATGAAGGCACCAACATTGCTATCTCGGTTAATATAGGAGATGGAAATAAGGTTGAATGGGAAATGTTTCAGACAATTCCTGGCTAATTTCATATCTCCTTTCAGATTCGTTATGTCTTCATTTGTTCTCGAGATAAAAAATGAAAAATGATTATTTTTTCCTCCATAAATAAAATATCATTGTTTTGTGTTGGTGAAGGCTTTTATATTGTACAAGCACTCTTTAATAACAATTCGATTAATAACATTTTGTACGCTCTACCAACTCCTGTTTTTCAGATTTTAATAGAAACTAGTGTTTTTCATATGACTGCCATCTTTGATTTTCACAAATTCTGGAAGGCCTTCAGATGGACTTGCTAGTTTTTTCGTATCAGTCAAGTTATTCAAAGAAAATTTGATTATGAAAGAAGTAATAATAGTAGGTCATGACAAATAATAAAAATTTTTTAATGACTCCAAGCTTTTCCACAACTCCACTCTGAAATTCTAGAAAGGATTTTTTTATAAGCGATTGTTCATTATGGTTAGCAAACCCCTTTCCTGAAAGTAAAATCATGGAATACCTTCAATAGAATATCTCCGTTATAAGTAGGAAATACTATGCCATTCTATCTAGAAATTTAATATTTCATAAATCATAGATTTTATCATATCATACATTTCTCGGAAACTATCAGAACAATTTATTCGAAAGATTCATTTATTAATTCGAAAGGCAATCTTAGCTTAGATGTAAATGGAACACTAAATCTGAAATGAAAAATGCATAGACAAATGTACAAATATACTCAATCAAAACGGACAACTTTACCATGAAGTGTCGTATCATTGTAGAGCCTATCTCAAGGCATTCAATGATTTTTTTTCGAGGAAAAACGTTTGCACACAATAATGAATAATTACTCCCAAAAATTTCCTTTCTTGAGTTTCAGACTGGAGTTGTGGAAAAGCTGGAGTTGAAAAATTTTTATTATTTCTCATGACCTACCATGATTACTTCTTTCATATTCAAATTGGTTGTCTTTGAATAACTTGATTGAAACAGAAACTTTTTTAAGCATGTGAAATATCATTAGAGAGCCCATCTCAAGGCCTTCCGGCATTTGTGAAAACTAAAGATGGCCGCCATATGAAAAATTGAAGTTCTTATTGAAATTTGAAGAACAGAAGACGGTAGTGGGTACAAAATGTCAAAAATCGAATGGTAATCAAAAAGTGCCTGTACAATGTCCTGTTAACACAAAACAACGAAATTTTATTTATGGATGAGAACAAATAGCGTTAACTTTTGGTTTTTGATTTCTATCTCGAAACTGAATGAAGATGTAAAAAGGCATATGAAATCAGCTAGGAATTGTCAAAAAAATACCTCCTATATTAATCGAGATAGCAATAATTCATTCATTTTGGAACATACTATGGTATATATATATATATATATATATATATATATATATATATATATATATATAGATATATATATATATATATATATATATATATATATATATATATATATATATATATATATATATATATATATATATATATATATATATATATAACTATAAATATATTTGATCAACAAAAACCACCAATTTCACAGTATTAACTATTACAAATAGTGGTAATGAATTAGCGATACACATAGTAAACACAAAGTAGGTACAAACAGAAAAATATTTGGTTAACTTTCAGTCAATAATATAGAGAGACAACTGATGGGTGAAAAATGTGGCGTATAGCAAAACCATTGTGGTAATTGTGAGGCTCTTTATATAGAACAAACTGAACACATCATCGATATTATAGCTTATGAATTTAAAAAATCTAATCCGTATAACAAGAACTATACAGCTCCGAACACTGTTTAAAAAACAATCGCTTTATACAAGAATTTTACATAAAGGTACAAACAGTAGAAGATTAGAAATTCTCGAAATCTGGGAAGCTAATGGCCCAAATAATTGATTTTTAGCCTATCAGCAGTGACGTAGTCGGGAAGCTAATAGCCCAAATTCCTAAGAAATAATCTGCAGTGATGTAGTCTATTATAAATACTACTCAACTTGAAAGTTGTAAGCAGTCTCAGAAACACTTTTAGTAACGGGCACAACACCCGAAACATTGTTAACCTTTCAGTACACGGGTGAAAAAAATATATTTTTTTTTATAAAAATTTTCTTTTTTCTAGTTTCATTTATGTTTTATTTCGAGGTATTGAAAAGTTTTCTTTAACTTATATAATAAGAAAGCCAATTTTCTCATTTTTTTATATTTTTAATAATTCAAATTAAAATTTATTCTTTTTCAACATCAGTATCAAGAACAATGAAAAAATGCCTGAACAAACAATGTCGATGTTAGGATTCTTTAAACAAGAGGTCATATAAACTTTATCAAACTAAAATAAGACAACTAATTCAACAACAGGAATAAAAAAGTTAATATGAAATATATACTACTTTTGCTCACTACATTCGGAACAAAAAAATCGCTACGTGCTCTACACATAAGAAATTATTACATTCTTTACAGTAATATTTTGTTTTACGATCTTTACAGTATTTCGTGTTCTAAAATTTCTACGAATTCGGGATCTAAAATTTTAACGAATTCGGGATCTAAAATTTTAACGAATTCGGGATCTAAAATTTCTACGAAGTCGGGATCGGCAATCATCATCGGTATCTACTTCGACATCTGCTCCAACAATTTACCAAGTCTATTTACTTCAACTTCATAAGTATCCATAATAAAACAAAATATACTGTGTACTTGTCCAGAAATTTACAATAAAGACTACTAAAAAATAACTCGAATATTCCCCGAACACTTACCAATGCACGGGTTGGGTCTGACAAGACGTTTCTCGTGATCTATCATGCCCTAAGTCAGGGGTGCTCAAACGGTCGATCGCGGAAACTTTCAGAGTCGATCGCGAGGGCGTGGTAACATCGCCACCTACCGAGAACGTGCCAGCACAGTTTTTTGAAGTGCAACATAAATCACATTCTTGCAAATGTATTTGTTTCTTTTTTAGTAACATTAAGTTGGTCGATCGCTTTTCACCTAAAAATTTTGTGGTAGATCGCCATAACTCTAAGTCTGAGCACCCCTGCCCTAAGTAATAAACTTGACTGAAAACAATACTAATCGTTAGGGAAGGAGCCTACCGAAAGGTACCGCAGGGCTCCTCACCCAATTCAATGACATCAGGAAATAGCGCCATAAAAACAAAACGCCCGGTCTGTCAGACCCAACCCGTGCACTGGAAGGTTAAATAAATTTTGGTAAATTAGAAAACTTAAAGATTCATCGAATATTAAATCATGTTTAACGACGAGATCAGCGAAGTATTAGAATATAGCTTTCGAAATACTAAACTGGAAGTAATGGTACTCTGATGGTTAAGTTGAGCAAAGGAGAGCCACTGATCAAAAGATGTATAACAACACTAATCTATTGAAATGACAAAATTCAACAACAGGTATACCTACTAAAATGTTCGATTAACAAAGCGAATCGACAGCTGAAATTGATAAAATGAATTTTCGCAAAGTTTTATTCCATTACGCACGTCATTCGCAAAAATAATTATCACAAAATACAACCATAACAATATCCGATTTTATGAAGAATGTTTTATTACAAGAGCGTTCAATAATTTATTTTTATAATTCTATGGCATGTTGGTCGGTAAATTGAATAGATAACATGCAATTCCTGCAAGAATAAATTCATAAATAATAACCGTATAAACTGAAAGCAATAAAAAGATATGGATCTGAATCAAAATTTGGCTTTATTTATATCCGATATCATGAATTAATTGTGTGCACACTGCAGTATATATTCCCAAATCGGCTGTTATGTTGCATTTTATGTGTATATATTTTAACTAGGATGAACTTTAGCAATAAATGTATATTTATTACATTCTATAAGGACTACATTTTCATGGAAAAATTAGAGTATGTGCTACAATATATTCATAAATATTAACCAAATAGTTGCTAAAATCTATTGCAGTGAATGCGTCTTTGGACAAAAGAATTGGTATTTTCAAAACAATATCAAATAATTGAAAATATACAAGTGGACCATGGTCAATTTAATATATTACATGAAGTGAACAAGGAAAATTATTCAATAATTTAAAAAATTATCAAAAAAGTTTACAAGGGAGCTGGTTATATATATTTCCCGACGAGAATTCTACATTTTCAATCCAACAGTGAAAGATAGAAATCGTCAAGTCACTCCGACTCAGAATCTGCATACAGCTGTTTCGATCTTATTAGATCTCATTAGTGCAGCTTATTTGACTGACTATTTGAGTGAATTAACAAATTTCTAAATTTTTGCCAATACAAATCCCGGTCAGGACTATTATTTAACAACCCAAAGCGCCCTCCACCAGGGCTACTGGAAACCAACAATTCTTATGTCAAGAAGTTATGTATTTTCCCGACGGCATTCTGCATTTTCGATCTATATATATATATATATATATATATATATATATATATATATATATATATATATATATATATATATATATATAATGAGTTTTTTACAGCTTTAAACCGTGTCTTGTATCCTAGAGCGCCACGCCTAGCGATCAACCCAGTTTCCTCGATAAAGGTTACGTGATGACACATCCTCCTGCACCTCCACTCTCCATGTTCCTCTGGGTGTTTCTGGTCTTCTCTTTTTGTTTGGAGTTCATTCCCAAAGTCTGTTCGGCCACCTTTCCTTCCCCATTCTTTCCAAGTGACCGTACCACCATAAATGTTTCTGTTCCATTGTGTCGATGATTGTTGATTTTACTTCTATTCTTACCCTTGACTCTTCATTTCTAATGTGTTCTTACCTTGATATTTTGTTACTTCGCCTCCAGAAATCCATTTTCAACGCTCTCAACCTTTTTTTGTCTATTGCCGAGCACCAATGTCTCCGAACAGGCGCTTTCAAATATTGTTTTCTATACGGTTCGTTTTGTACTTTTGCAGATGTTTTCGTTCCATAATACGGAGTTAAGCTGACCAATAACTCGTTTGCCTTGCGAAATCTTGTTACCAATGTCCAGCTCACTCGTTCCGGCGTTCGAGAGGGTAACTTCCAAGTATTTGAAGTTTTCGCAGCTTTCAATTTAGATATCATTCTCTAGCTGTAATGTAGTACCGGGTTGCCCGATGGTGAGGTGTTCTGTTTTCTTGAAGTTCATCTCCAAGCCCCACTTGGTGTATTCCTCATGGAGTTTTCTTATCACATGGCTCGCGTATTTAAATAATGTCGGCGCCATACAGCAACTCTGTCTCAAACCTTTTGAGACTTGAAAATTTGGAGATATCATAGACCCGAGCTTTATCGAGCTCGTTGCTCCTAGGTAGAGACTTCTCACAGCCCGAATGTAGATTTTGCTTTTTCCTCCTTTTTCCATACAATTCCATAATTTACATAATGGAACGCTATCATAAGTTTTCGGTAAATAGATAAAGGTAAGGTGTACGGTTTCATTTACTGCATTTAGCTTCTCTGTCAATTGCTGTAGTACATTTTCGATCTGAGCGGTGAACTGTTGGTTTCCAATATCCTTGGTGGAGGGCGCACTGGGTTGTTATCCAGATCATAATAGCTGCACCGATGAGATCTTATAAGATCGAAACAGCAATATGCAGATTTTGAATCGCAGTGACTTGACGATTTCTATAATTCACTGTTGGATTGTGAATGTAGAGTTCTCGTCGGGGAATACATATAATCAGCTCCCTTGGAAAGTTGTTTGACAGTAGCATATATTAGATCAACCATTTCCATTCTTATATAAAATAACTAAAGATGAGTTTCTATTACATTTATGATAAAATATTGAGGTTTTCAATTAAAATCTAATTCTGATAGTTTTATTGTGCATCAAGAAACAAGCCAGTATTTTCGTCTGATATTATTGTATTCTTTCTTTTTGATTTGAGTAAGGTAGTATAAACAGCAATATTTATCCATATTTTGCAAGGAAAGAAAAACCAACAATATATTTTATTGTACTGTATTGTAAATTTAGAATGAAGCTTTAATACTAATACAAAACTAGATTCCAAAATCTCACATAGATTATCCATAAATAATTTGTTATTACTTACATGTTTATTGAGCGTCACACCAACCACGAAAAAGAGCTTGAACCAATTTTATCATGAAATCACATAGAATTATGACAATCTTGTTATAATTATAATAATCAAGTAGCACTGTGCATTATGATATATGAATATGAGATAAACTACATTCCCATTAATCATTTCATACCAAGAACTTAACCAGGCAATGCATTTCAAATAGGAATCCACTATTCAATGCGTTATTGTTTGCAGGTTATTCATGATAGTTTTCACTTGTCGATTGACGAAATTAGGATGTATCTGGAAAATCTTCCAAGGCAACAACAACTTTCTCAAGACACCACTGGTAAGTTCTGAGTAATGTTAAGACCATTGTGAGAGCAATATCATTATCCGCTGATTTTCAACTTATTCGAAATAAAACTATTTTTCATTTCACAGGTTGAAATTAATGTCAGTAAAATTCAAAATATTTCTTTTTTTTAAAATCATTTTCAAGTGTTTTCGATCAAACGTCTATTTGAATTGAAAAAAAAAAATTGTGCGGTCGGGAGGCCGTCGTCAAGAACGAAGTCCCTTATATTTTTTTTCGCTCTTTAATGTTGTGTTCTCTTCAATACTAATGTGGAACTGAGCACTTGATTTTACTATTGTCTCTATATATGTTTGTGAATAGTAAATAGTAAACCCCCAATTCATATGTATTTTAAACTTATGTAAACAGTAAATAACAGTTATTAGATATAAAATATTATTAACTTAGTTTTCTGAGTTAACATTGCACGTAATTGCTGCAGTTTCTATTTCCCGAATCTTCATTGAACAATTGCAATAGCGAGAAAATATAATTCAAGTATGATTCAGAATGTAAAGGTATGTATAAATTGTTCCTATGAAGCTATTGAACTTTTATATCTGAGCTCCCAGTACTTCAAAAAAATAACTATATTTCAACAATCCTCAAGTTCATATTATTTAGAAATCCAGGAAGGATAATTAATAGTTTTGTGTATTCTCAGAATTTTAGGTTTATTGTGTGAAGTCTGAAAATTTCGCAACTTGTCAAATCACGTCTTATTTCATTATTATCTTTCACTACGTGCTGACAAGTATCTGGTGCTGTATTTCGAGGAAGCCCCATATAACTTTTCAAATCTTGACAATTTCGACCAGTCCAGATTACATTCGGATGTGTTTCAACGTTCTCGGCATTCAATCGCCAGTTTATATTTACCCATGGAGGTATGGTTCAATTTACACACCCCTTGACACCACTTCGTGAAATTGCAGTCATAATGAAGTGTCTCACTTTTCGTTCCATTACTCTCAGTCAAAACCTCTCTTACTCTCTCAAAATTTGTCAATTAGTTATATAAGAGAAATTCAACCACAACTACTGACTCTTTACGATCCTTTTCACCAAGGGGCACATGAACATAACTAGCATCGAGATTGTAAGACAATATATAAAGGAACCTGGTTTGTGTCCTGCTAAAAGACATCATTTTATTGAAAGTACCCATAAGAGTATATTATTGGACTCTAGAGTAGATTCAAGTGATATTCCGACTGAGCTTATCAGTATCTATTCATCTAAAATCTAGCAATCGTGCCTGATCTGAAGAGGGTGATAGACGTACGAGCAAGTACGCGTTTTTACGACAAGATGACATTTTTTGCCTGTTTGTTACCATAAGTATGAGTACTTTAAAGCTGCCGCGCAAAATGTCGGCGATCCAACCGGTTTGAAATCTTGCTCATAGCTCATCAGCACTGCTAGCCTCTAGACGTCATTTTGTTTCACCAGTCTATGGATGCCCAACGCTAATGGTGTTTATTGGTTCAGAAAATTTTGAAAGTGAGTGTTTTCCGAACTTATTCGAATGAACTGCTAATAGAATTTATTTATTTGTCTTTGGAAAATATGAAGCAATGATCACAAAGCTTCTTTTGTCTACGACGTCCCAATATAGTGTGAGCAAGCTTCACGTGTGTCACCAAAGTCGAGCCAAATAAGTTCGCGATCTGGAAAACCGCCTCCTCAAAGTTAGTACGTATATCACCCACTAAACGATATCAGATAAATTATAAGCATCTTGATACATTTCGCCTAAAACTATAAAAGAATCTTGCGATGTAAAAAATTGACCTTTGCATGGATCTTCTGTACTAAGGATGGGTCGGACGATCAACTGTGGCTCATAATGAGAACGGCCTTTCTTGGAAATATCCAAAGGCTGCGTCGATCAGCTGCATAATAGACATTTGTGAATTCTTCCGAAAACAGAGCTTCTCGCTGAAGCTGAAATTAAAAATCACATTGCAATAGTCCAGAAATAATATCGAATATTTACATAATTATTCTATTCAATTTCATTTTATAAAGCCATAGTTTAATGAAATATTATATACAACACTTGTATGATCTTATTCATTCGCCTAATTCGAATTTCGAGTTAGCTTTGTGGTAGTGAAATGTTCGCGACAAGAACTGGATGATAAAAATGTAAAGTATTTATACAGGAGTCTGCTCAAAGCACGTTCCACGCCGTACGAACGCCTAGGTACGAAAAGTTGGAAAAGCGGATTCCGATTTTAATGGAAATAAATGCATGCATCATGAAGTTTTCTCGTTAACCTTTGCGAGAAACAATTGCTTCCTCGTCCTTTTAAGACTAAACGACAAACGCAACACTGAATAAAAAAGGACGTGCTCATAGTTTCTCAGTTCGTTTTATTTTTTGTTTCAGAAATAAACGTCAATTTAATCATTGCAGTTATTTTCCAGTCAGAATTGAAATTTTGTCTTGCTTGAAATAAACTCGATTCTTACGAATACCGTCTTGCTAACAGCTTTTTTCATGTTCTCCAATTTTTTTAAAAATGTATCAATGTGAGTGATTTATTAAATTATACATATTTTTAATTTATTCTGTCATCAGTTGATTGAAATATATGATTACTCTAATTGAAAAATAGTGACGCTTTTACAATTGTTATTTTCGAATATATGACTCGTTTAACTATTGATTCATAAGATTGAATGGAATAGAGAAATCTGTAGAAAGTAAATATATATATATATATATATATATATATATATATATATATATATATATATATATATATATATATATATATATATATATATATATATATATATATATATATATATATATATATATATATATATATATATATATATATACGAGGTGTGGCTAGAAAAAAACCGAACTGATGCTATAAAAAAATTTTATTTTCCATTATTTACAATTTGATGTTATCTCCTTCAATGTACTCTCCCCCTCGGTCTACACACCGCTCCATACGAATTTTCCACTGTTCATAGCAATGCTGCAGATCATTTTCGGTAAGTCCATACATTACTTCCGTCGCTTTTTCTTTTACTGCTTCAACACTCTCAAATCTAGTTCCTTTCAAAGCTGACTTGACTTTAGGGAAAAGAAAAAAATCACAGGGGGCCAAATCAGGTGAGTAGGGTGGATGGTCTAAGATGGGAATGTTGCGATTGGCTAAAAACGTCTTCACTAACAACGCATTGTGAGCTGGGGCATTGTCTTGGTGCAGGATCCATGTCTTTTTTTTCCACAAATCGTTCCGTTTTCTCCGTACTCGCTCACGTAGGGTAGTCAGAACGCTAATGTAGTAATGCTGATTCACTGTTTGTCCCTCTGGTACCCAATCAATGTGTACAATCCCTTTGACATAAAAAAAAACAATCATCATTGCCGGCCATCTTTAAATCGTTTAAACCACTCAAACACTTGTGTTCGCGATGAACAATCATCGCCGTACACTTGTTGCAACATTACAAACGTTTCACTTGCAGATTTTCCAAGTTTGAAAAGAAATTTGATGTTAACACGCTGTTCTTTCTGTACACTCAACATTTTTCCGACGCACAGACAAAACGTCAACTACTTAGAACAGACGCCACGGGCAGACTGAGTGCAGGAGGCAGATAAAACTCGAGCAGTAGGCGGAGCAAGAGTCACGTGACAGGCCAGGCTACTTTCAGCCTTATTGCATTCGTTTTATTGTTTCACCTGTGCTAGTTCGGTTTTTTTCTAGCCACACCTCGTATATATATATATATATATATATATATATATATATATATATATATATATATATATATATATATTTATATATAATATATATAGATATATATATATATATATATATATATATAATATATAATATATATATATATATATATATATATATATATATATATATATATATATATATATATATATATATATATATATAGTTATAGAAAGAAACTCTTCCAGCAAGATCATATTACTCTTGTATGCTTGTAGGAGGGCCTAAAGATAAGTGAGAATGGATGCAAGAGAAGATATGTCGAGGAGATATTTTTCAGAGGATTATACTGATCCAATATTCGCCTATTAAGTAGAGGATGTCAAGATGTTTTTGAGATGTGAAGAGAAACTTTCTCAGCCAAATCAGAGAACCCTGTTTTGCTGAGGTGCTTAAGGATGAGTGCGATTATGGCATTTATGAAAGAGGGGAGACAGGCAGGATGTTACTGAGTTGTCGGGAGAAACTCTTTCAGCCAGATCAGAGGATACTGTTGTATGTACAGGTACTAAAGGATCAGTGAGATTGGTAATTTACGGAATAGGGGAAATCTTAATCTCGCAACCTCTGAAACACATCCTCACCATGATGTGTTTCAGAGGTTGCGAGATTTAGATAGAACCAGGTAGTTTCCGAAGAGAGAAGTTGTGGTGAGTATTTTTAAGGGAATGATCGTGACTCAGCATATTTCTTTTAAGTACACAAGAAGTGAATTACTTACACTATGTGTGAACTGATGGTAGATTAGTAGGCCCTGGAGTTTGTGACGCGATCTCCTGAAATAATAACGGTGTATGTGTACTATGCAACATATGAAAACGTTCAAAATTTTGTGCAAAATGGTCTTCATATATTGAAATATTTGTGCCTCTAGATTTCTTCCTGCAAACGTTCATGCTCCATAAATTATTTTGTCAAATCATCTGATATTATTGCGTATACAATCACGAATTCATTTTACGGTGTGATTATAGCACCAAGAAGTACCCAAAAGGTCCCTATTAGAATCTCAAAATCAATTTTATATTACATAGGATAGTTATGATATTCTAAGATTAATTTAATTTTAGTATGAACTGAATTACAATATCAGACTTCTCAGTGATGAAGTGAACAATTAAATCCTTGTTACCACATGTACTTCAGACTATGTTTTCATGATTGATCATATATTTGCATCGTCAGCGAGGATACTGGAATATATCATGTGATATTCCTGATTTGGATAAAGTTTTCAAAACGTTTTATATTCTGTGCCCTCAATATTGTTTTAACAGCCGTCTGGATAGCCCCAGGATACCTACCCCTAATAATCGCCAATTTCTTTGAAGTTTCAGAGAACGTATACTCACTTTTATATCCGTATTAAGATACCGAATTATGTAGTATAAAATACACTTTAGTCAATGAAGATTGATAGTTATAACGTTGAGTTGAACCTTGTATCCACTAGTAAACATGATATTATCAGACACAAACATTCCATTGAAAATTTCAAATTAAATAGCTGAACCTTCAAGAAATTAGTTACTGAATCTTGAATGCTCAAATTTGTTCCAAAAAATCGTCACTCAAATTTCAAATATCTTAATCCACATGCTGAATTCGATATGTCGTTAAAATATATTGATGAAACAGCGTTATAACCTGGAACGCTTCACATATTCTAGGTAGTTCCATTTGATGATGGCACTATTTTCTAAATTATTCGCGAAATTTTTTCGAATCATAAATCTGTTTTGTTTCAAGTGACACAGTTATGTTTGTCCATACGTTAAGTATAGAGTTAATTAGAAAACAGGATTTCAATTAGGTTACATTGACTCAAATCAATTCATTCATTCAACAGGTTGATTGGGATTTTTATACCTGATTGTGCCACCAAAAACATTTATTTCAATTTTTCATTCAACTTTAATGAAATGTTGTAACTATTATTTGAAGGAAATGAATCAACTTTATGGTAGTTCATATTCAATAAAATTAAATAAATCAATGGGGAACTTGTCTGAAAACAACAAACTAAATTATTTTCATATTTTCATAGCATTTTCGAGAAGTTATGGAATACCTATATTCTTCAAAGATCTCAACTTATTTTAGGTTCGCTATCTGGTGTTGGTTAAATTGTACTCGAATCCTAGTGTTCATTTCTGGTAATTTAATGAATACATCGATTATATTACAGTTTAACCATCTCCAGGTAGCGGACCAACAATTACTCTATAAGTTAGGGTTCTTTGAAATATGTATTCAGTTACTTCTTGACAATGCTGTTAGTTAAATTTGAAGTTTAGGTTGAAACTTGTCAAAAAAAAATGTTTTTCAGTTTGTGGTGTTCAGATGAGTACTTTGTTACTTCATTTCATTTTATTATCATCTTTTAAACAGTAGGATCCCCAAAAGAAGGATTATAATGATTACAATCGAGCAGTAGGTAAAAATTATTCATCCAATATGGATTTTAATATTTCATATCAAGTGAGAGATTTAGGTCGAACTTTCAGTTTCCTCTAGAATTCAGCAGGTTTATAAGAACTCCAATAACATATTGAATAAACAAATAGATTACAAAATACTCAACAAATTCAATATTGAATTAACCTGAGCTCTTTTTACTTTCTGAAATATTGATTACTGTTGTCGTTTACATTTACAAATTAATCTAAATTAAGTTTACATGTTTTAAAAAAAAATTTAATTCCATTTGTAGAAATGTGCAATAGATTAATTTTTAGTGATTGTGAAATTCTTATTTCTTATAATATTAGATACATGTGCCCAAATTTTTGTCCCGAATCTTCCTTTATATAATTCTCCTGAAGATTTATTGAAAACTAGAATTCACAATGAGTAGTCTAGGCGTAATATGCATAGATTCTTCAAACCACTACATATGACGATAATTGGTTAGTTCCAAGTAAAATATAATTATTATTTTCAAGGTCGACTATCAATATTATCTTCGATTGTTTGGAGGATCGCTTCTCTCATGTTACGACGTTCTTCTTGGACATGCCGGCTCAATAAATAAACCTACCAGTCATGATCTTATCCCCCATATTAATGGAGCTGTGTGGTTGGTTGTGTATGCCAAGCAGAAATAGAATTGAAACAAATGGATACTCTATTGTATAGGACAGATTCGTGAAAGTTTTTTGTTTTTCCTTGTAAGCGTAATTTCTCTAGCACGATCCTCCATGTCTCAATCGGATCAGACAAAACATCAGCCATATAAGAATTGGGTACCAAGGCAAGAACACAGCCAACTTGGAGAAATAAATCATCAGAGGCGCCGTCCAATGACATAAATATGTTCCATGAACATCTAAGTGGAGCATAGGGCCTGCAGGATTTTTCTTCATCTGGTTTCGCCTTGAGACAGTTGTTTTATTTAGCCCTAAGATTTGCCAGTTTATTCTATCTCTTTGAGCATGGTTCGTTTTAATTTAATCACTGATCATTCTATTCATTTCGCGCTTTGTGGATTCGATGATACTCGGGTCTCTGCTTATAATGTATGCAATCCACTGCCATTTACTTCTTTTCCCATTTTTTTGTGTGTTTCCACGTTTCACATGCATACAGAACTACTGTTCGTATTCCAATGGCGACTGATGTACAGGTATTCCGGAGCATACCAAATGCTTGATTTGCTCCCAACAACAGGATATACCTTAATAGTAGATATTCAGTATTTAGATAAAACAAGCGATGGGACTATCAAAAGGTGATACGCCTTGAGAAAATATTAGAAAACCATTGGCATATGTGAGGAGGATCTGATATGATATGTACGTAGGAAGAAGAAACATCCTCAAATGAATGTTTTAATATCAGTTATATTCCTGTAATGAAGATATATAAATCAATATAACCAAATATAACTAGAAGAAACCTCAATAAAATTTTCAGGAACAATCACCGATATCAAATCTAACCTACTTTCTAACGTTTTATTCAATAATGAGATAGGCTTACAGTTTTATATTTACAATTATAAGATGTACATATGTTCGAAGTTGTAGTTTCGCTTTGGCCTGCTATGCCCAAAATAAAATGTTCTAGTATCGACGTGGTATAAAAATGATAACAAGTGTACCATGAAAACTCTCCCTCCTACATAGCTCAAGGCTAAGGCTAGGTATGTATTTTCTTGAAATGTTTCACGGATCCATTCAAAGTAAGCCATACTTGCATGATTGAACATAAGGGATCCACCAATGCTGACTATTGTTCTGGGAAAAAACCGCATTGCAGCTATTGAAGGCCTTCCAAATATCATGAGGCAAATTCCGCATAACATGTTCCCGAAGAGAATGCTTGAGACGTTATAAGGGATGAGAACTTGTACGTTTTCTGGACAAGCGGCAAATACTGACATTATTGCGTAGGCTACACGACCTTGATAAGTTGCCAATAAATACACAAACTCCATATGATTTCACCCAGATATAATGAATTCAGTATTCATGTGATTCTATCGTTTGTAAAGAAGTAGCAAGAGCTATGCATCGGAAATACTTGTTGGTCATTATTTTGTGACAATAGTTTGACAGCCTTCATTCTATTCTATGGTGCTTGCGAAACCTTCTTACTATAGCTATGATTTCACTCACGTATTCATAATTCAATCTTCGTGTGCATCAACATCAACTTTAACACATCTCGCTAAACGCTATCCTCACAAAAATGCTCTCTATATCTACGAGCACCACCGTTTCGTACGATCATTTTCATTATTATTCTCTGCTTGCTAATGAAATATACCTATACAACAGCGTAGAACGATCTAATTTTTGACTCTGATTGATAGAAAAATGCTGTCAATAATATGGTGGTATATCGATATTTCTCCAAGATTAAGGCAAAATCTTTATAGCGGAAGAAAATGATTTTTTCAATGAATTTATTGAAATATTCCTCAAATCAATAGCTCAAGAATGATTGATAATAACAAAAAGTAAATAAATGAGAAGCTAAATAATACAATTTCCATTTACATTCTTGAATGCAACGCCTTCAAATATGGCAATATAATCTTTCATTATTATCTGCTCCGACGTGAAAAAACCTAATTCGTTGTTATAACTCCAAGTTAATTTAAATTAAAGCTGGAAATATTCTGTAGGGCTTCTCACTAAGCCACCAAAGTTCAAGCCGTTAGCTAATCGTCATTTCTGCTGAGGTTTTCTTTGCTCTCAAGCTATTTAAAGAATCTTTAATCTAGTCTACAGACTCTTGAATTAGAAAACAAATACCCAGTTCTACTTATTGATCATTCCGTGAAAATTACGGAAACTTAATAATATATAAGGTATACAATCTAGTTCGTAATAGAAAAATATTGCAGTAGGTGTAGTTGATTGTTGCATTTGTTCCGTTATCAAGTCATTTGATAAATTATTTCTTATTGCTCAATATATTCAACTAACACACTAATATGTAGTTACATAGAAAATGAACCTCACTTGACTTTACATAACCTAACCTAATGTTATCTAATCTTACATAACCTAACCTATAGTTGTTGAGTCACGTTGATGTCAGTCAACCTTCAAAATGATCCAATTGTAGGAGATGGTTATGAGAGTTCTTCTGTATGTCTTATACTTATCCTTCTGATTACTTTTTCATGAAAGCGATAATCAATTTTCATTCATAACTTTTCATAGATAAAATATTTATTAGAGCCACTTTGATTTCTTACTCTGCATGATGAATAAATTGATTTACCTCAAGTACCTAGGGATTGTACAGGGTGGGCTAATTTCGGTGTTTGTATGGGGTATCTTGGTAAAAATAGGAGATACAAAGAAATGGAGGGCGCATTCTGGATCTCTTTTCTCGAGAAAATTCACTTGCGAAAACCAAAATTCGCTATCGTCTTTTATTTTCGAGTTATAACGAAAAGTTCGATTTTTTGACTTTCAGACAAGTTGGGGAACGTACCCAAACTACGTGACCTATTTTTCACAAGTTTTTATCCCCCTCCCCCCATCGGTGACCTTCCGTAGTATATTCCAAGACCCCCTCCCTCCCCCTCTAGTTTTCACGTGGTAATTCATAAATATGTCTTTTAATCATTTTCTTGTAGACAGAAAGTTAAAAAAAAATTATTTGGCTCATATTGTCTTTATTAATACAATGCTTGCGGCGTGACGATAAGAGTGCGCACAGGGTGGGCAAATTTCGATGTTTGTATGGAGTATCTCAGTAACTAGAGATACAAAAAAATGGAGGGCACATTTTCGATCGCTTTTTTCGAGTCAAATTTAATGGCGAAAACCAAAATTTGAAATCGTCTTTTATTTTCGAGTTATAAACAAAAGTTTGACTTTCATACAAGTGTGCATATCATGGTTGTTTGTGTAATTATGAGACATTCTGGAAACACTTTTTTTCTGTATAATCTAGAGATTTACATCTAATTTTATAAGACATTACAACTATAAGAAAATAATACAAATTACAATAAATGTTGTAAAGAACTGATGTTCGTTTTGGTTGATACATAAATTACATACCTATCTTTATAATATTCTAAACTACATTATGCATATATATATATATATATATATATATATATATATATATATATAATTCATTATATATTTATATATAAATTTCATTTATATTGTTACTGGTTTTATTATATAATTGTGTCTGATATATCCTCAAAAGAAAAAATCCAGTGACGTTAAGTCAGGTGATTGTGGTGGCGACCTCATTGGAATATTATTCATCATCCAGTTATTTCCAAAATTAGTATTAAACAATTCTGAAACGGTACTTATATTATGAGGCGGTGAACCATCATGTTGTAAGAACTGATATTGTGTCTCAACTAAGCGTGGATTGTCCATGAATTCCTCAATAATTTACTGATTCAAAATTTCGTAGTACTGTTGGTTACTAAGATTTTATTGATATATATGATACGTTGAAACACGACAGCCACGTAAATTTTATACTTTGTGAATTCAATTTCAAATATTCATATTCATAATGCAGTTCAGAATGTTATAAAGAGATGTACCTAATTTATGTATCAACCACAATGAGCATAGGTTTGAACATTCATTGTAATTTGTATTGTAGTTTATAATTGTGATGTTTTATAAAAAAAAAATTATGTAAATATCTAATAATTGGGTCTTGGCTTGTTGAATGATTCACAATTAATTAGATTTTTTTTTAATCAGTTGAAAATAGATTTATTAGGTTGTCTTCTTCCTGGATAGCCATTGAAATATATCTCAAATGTAATATCACAACTGTTATTACTTTGGATAAAGCTTTCTAACATATCATATTTCTCGTAATTCTTGTACGACATCCTGACTTTTACGATTAAATCAGTTAATTGATATTATGATGGAAAGAAATGGACAAGCTCTGTCATAGATGTCACATGGAATAGGTACATATAAGAAACGCAAAAGATAATGAACTAAGATATTATTCTTGCTATTAGAGCCTTACACATCAAAAGCAACCTGACATATCATACATCATTAGAAAGGGGAACAAATCCGATCCACCCAAACCACAGTCAACCATTATTCCCATTTGAAAAAATACATTTCTACCACTGTCTTAAATAGAAAAAAGTGCCTAAAGAATGTAAAAGTTATTATCTCGTAACTTCACAAACAACCATGATATGCACACTTGTCTTAAAGTGGAAAAATGAAATTTTTGTTTATAACGCGAAAACTAGAATTTGTCTCGACAAAAGAGATTGAGTATACGCCCTCCATTTTTTTTTACCTTCTATAGTTACTGAGATACTCCATACAACCATCGAAAATTTGCCAGGTACATACCTATAATTTACAGATGAAAAAGATATTATCAAGAAGAAGAAACATATGTACCAGGAACTTAATTTACTAAAAAAAAGTAATTTTTCTTTTATTCACATTCATCTTTTATCTCAATCATGTTCAAGGAACGCGTTTCCGGAGGACATTGACTACGTGACAAAAACCTAACCCCTACCCCCGCCCCTGTGACCAATCGTAGTATTTTGAAGACCCCCCTCCCACCCCTAAACGGGTCACGTAGTTTGGGTATGTTCCCTTGAATATAATGGTTGTTTTTGAATTTACGAGATAATAACTTTTACATTCTTAACGCACTTTTTTCTCTTTAATCCGGTTTGAAAAAAGTGCCATTTCGAGTTATTGGCTTATGATATATTTTTTTAAATGGGAATATATATATATATATATATATATATATATATATATATATACAGTCTTCGATTCACACCGCGCGAGACAGAGAAGCAATGAAACATGTGATCGCAAACATCCATTAATGGATATGCGTTTGGTTGAAACGAATTGCACTTTTTTTTCGAATATTCTCAACGCCACTGGATTATACAGAAAAAGTGCCTTGAGAATGTGAAAGTTATTATCTCGTAACTTCACAAACAACCATGATATTCACAGTTGTCCAAAAATCGAACTTTTGTTTATAACTTGAAAACAAAAGACGATAGCAAATTCAGGGTTTCGTCAGTGAATTTTCTTGAAAAAAGAGATCCAGGGTGCGCCCTTCATTTTTTATATCTCCTATAGTTACCGAGATTCATTATTCACTGCATGGCGTCACAATTAGGACGTATATCTAAACTTGAGACTATAATTTAGATTGTTAGGATAGAATTATTGTTAGATTTTGTAGGCTAAATTGGTGAATATATCGAAAATATAATTAACACTGCTGCAAAAATATCAGATTCGATTGCAGCCCCTTCATGTAGTCATCAGACTACAGACAAGGACGTACTCTCCACAACCAATCAAAATATCAATGATGGTATGAAGTCATTTCCTACCATAAATATACACAACAGTGTAAATCCTAATAATAATAGTCATAAATAATATTACTACGTAGCTTGAACATTTACATATTAGCTATAAGTAATGTTAATCTTGTCATGAAATAAAACTTTTTTAGAATGACTAGTTAAATTTATTTGTTAGTAGTGGACAAAGTATAGTATACTACTCGCATATAATAGCTATTATTCACTTAGATGATTTACAATAGTCGTATCAAATATAAAAAAGACATTAGGATAGGATAGTTTATATTTGAATTATAAAGACGTCACGAAGTAAATTTGAAGAGATAATAATCCGATTTTGAACAATTTTTTTATCGAATCATTAAACAAGAGCAACATTCCTAATTTGATTACTATTTTCCAGAATTTACTTCACATAGACCACACTAAACAACAAACAAGAATTAGAGCAGAAGCTTTCAAAGTAGACAAAGCTACAACTGCGTTTTATTTTCTTTTTAATTTAATTTTATTGTAAGTGCGATTTGACGTTCCGTTTATGCAAATTTATATTTGCTGGCAAACACCTTCGTCTTTATTTTTAGCAAATAGACTCATGTTTCGAAGTTGTTCCTGCTTGAACCCTTTTTACTTCTGACGTAAGTCCAACAAAGAGTTGCTCAATTACTTGCCTTATTGCTTGTGTGTTTTTGAACAAGTTTCAACAAAAAATGATTGCGCTTTTTGACATACTGTATCTTGAAAACAAAGGAGTTTCGACCCATATGTTGTATGACTTTTTTTCTTGTTTCGACCTCCTCTATAGCCCAATAGAATTATTGCACTCCTGCTTTTCACACCCTGTATAGTATCCGTATTATTTACGGTCGTAAGAAAGACATAAAACTAAAACTGAAATCCTTTATCACGCTTACGCGCAAATCACTCCTTTTTCTTTTTTTATCAAAACTACTGTGCTGTAATTTGAACACTTCACGATATATGTACCTACTTTTTAGCTGATCGATGTGTGTATCTCACAATCCACTCAGCTAGCAGCTTAAACTTTTTATCTAATCCTCACATAGCCAAATATTTATTGCTATCTTTAAAGGCATATTCAGTAATTGAATCTTCTTGGTTGCAAATTGATTTTATTCGATTTGAAACACTTCATTCCAACATTATTCTAAAACACTCTAAGATAGATCTTGAGCTACTAACCGAATGATAATAAGTGACAGCTACGCGCCAATAATAACTTATAAGGGCCAAACACAGAACACTCGCATTTGTCAGCTTAAATGCTGTAAAGAATATTCTACTGCGCTGAACGCTTCGCTGTATAGCAGTAATAAATGAAATAACAAAAATGGCAAATTAATATTACCCTGACACAGCATAAGGCTCAGTTGTACCGTAGTAAGCAATGTATTTACGCTGCCTACGCGTCCGGGTTTTATCGTAGAACAATTTCAGACAATCACCCATTGACCCATTCCTCCAAGACTCATAATTGGCGCAAGGTGGGTCAAAATTCAGGTGCCGGAGTAGTTTTAATATAAGATATAGACCTCACAGACGACGAACTTTTTATATGTTTGATAACAATTTAGGTGAATTCAGTAAAATTTGGGTATTTCCAAACTTTGATTAATGGAGTGTCAGGAAAATTCATTAGCGAAAATTTTTCATAATGACGGCAAAAGTTGTGAAAAATAATTATCTACAACGTATCGAAAATTTGCTAAAGTCAACAACATCTGTAGATTGAGTTAGAGGGTTTAAAATTGGTACGTGGAGTGGGTTTATATTGAAATAAGAAATACGATCTTTTACGGGATTCAACTAATCGCGCTTCACTTCGCGGAGACTATTCCATTCGACTCGCATCTTGACCTGCTTCGATATCAGTACGCGATACATTTCGCAAATTTTATTTTTTCTTTAAAATAAATAATTCTCTAAATTTTAAAATGGTTGACTATGGAAGCGTGGTACGCGATGCACTTCTCGAGTTTTTTTTATGAAATAAATTATTCTTAACATTTTATTTAGGTTTTCTATAAAAACGTGTTTTTATCATAATTTATTCGCATCTCGACGCGATGCACTTCGCGCAAAAAAACCGACCTCAGTGACGGAAATCACTTTTTTATCTTCTGAAACAAGTTTATTGATACTTGGAAGCAACATTATTATCATATTCTATTATATATTACTACAATCATCTGATTGCCATTATAAATTTACTTCATCCAGTTCGCAATCTCGTTTGAAATACCACTTCAACCTGGCAAAAACATAATATAGTAGAGACAAAAAGTTAATTTTACATAAAATCTTCCTAAAGCGACGAAGGAAATGATACTCCAATCATCTCTTCTCTTTTTACTTTCATTATTATTATGTATATACGTGATGTGCAATTTAGTATTATAATGAGAAAATTTATCATAATGTTAGTGATTCATATTTTTCAGGAGTTATAGGTTGTATTGGTGAGAAATTCAGATGAAATAAAAATATATTATGTAATTCCTTCCCAGTTTAAGTGCCGAGTTATGGATCGCCATAGGTGATTTTATTTGATTGAATATAATTACAGGTCTTTTCGGATATTACCGTATTTTGCATGAGTAAAGCACTCGCCAGGTGGATGTTGCGGAATAAATCGATTTTTCATTGAACGATATAAGCAGGAAAAATTTAATGAATACTTATTGAAATTGATTGATAATAACTAGTTATTACTTCAGTGTTAGTTCAGAAATGAGTATTTGCAAAACTGCAATTAATCTTAATGCTAATGAAATTTAATATAAGTGTTATCTAAGATTACGTAATCATAAATCATAAATTAGCTATGATTTAGTCTTTCTTACAATAGAGATTGAAAGTTTTCGAACATAATATTCGAGATATATAAATATATATATATATATATATATATATATATATATATATATATATATATATATATATATATATATATATATATATATATAGCCAAATTAGTCGACTTTATCCCGAGTAACAACGTTACAGCATTTCTATATCTAGAAAAAAATATATATAATATATAAAAATATATATAATATAATATATATATATATATATATTATATATATATATATATATATATATATATATATATATATAATCTCTTGATAATTATTAGCAATAACAGGCTTGTTGAATCTCAAAAAACTCGATTTTATTTAAAAGTTGACGTATCGCCACGACATTCGTGGCTTTATCAAAATTTTGATAAAGATTCAACAAGCCTGTTATTGCTACTAATTATCAAGAGATTAAAAATAGTTCATAGACAACAACAATTCCAGGATTTACGACAGACATATTGTCAATACTTCAGTTCCTTATATATTTCAAACTACGTGAGATTTATTTTTGGAGGAGGTTGTAAACATTAAATCGATTAGAAATTATTATGTTATATATTATTTCTTTGTTCACTGCCTATGTTATCAAAACTACCATTTTTTCTGATTATACAATTGGATACAATTGAATTTCTGAACACGTTTGATTAGGAAAAGGATATTTAAGATTATATTTTTTCAAAGTAATAAATCATACCTATCAGAAATTTCAGTCAGAGACTTTTCGGCTCTTAGACATCTGCCAAGCGAATTTCATCAATCACAAAGGTGGAAAGACCTAGGCCTGCATACTGAATAGTCAAGTTGCGCAATTTCTTCCAACTTTAAATGTATAAATCACCCTCCTCATGTGAGTGTGTCAATTCAAGGAACGGAACAGGAAACGAGGGCACAGGAAAATAGTTCGAACTCAGGAAATACCAACTACGGAGACGATGAAATATTGCTTCCGAAATATTTTTTTCCCCACATACAACGGATTATTCAATATTTTTATGTAAAGTTATTTTTTGAAGTGTTCCTAGCAATAACAAGCTTCAGTAAAATTTGAAGTTTTGTTTACAAATATTGAGCGGCTATATGAACGTATATTCGAGAAACATTCAGAACAAATTCAATAAAATGTTAACAAATTGTGTTGAGAAAATTTGATTCAACTATCAGCTTGAATATTGCAAGATAAGATTCAGCTAAAAGTATTAATTTGCTTCCTGCAAAGTATTAATTTGCTTCCTGCATTGTCGGCATCTCAGCCTTTATGCCTTTTGTTCTTTTGGTTGCACTGTTTCAATGTAAATTGATTTGATGCTTATATCATGTTTTGCAATTACTTCAGTAATTCCTGAGTCATCTTTGTCCTACAAAATTGTACCTCCAGAAAGCCAACACTTTACATTTGAAGATTATATTGAGAGGATATTCCTTTTTACTCCATGCACAGCCAGAATATCGGATTTTCTCACTATATGCCAGTATTTTGCATATCATTTCTCAAAGTGCGGTGACCTGTTAATAGTTCCATCACCTGTCTCATCTAAATAATATTGAGGTTTAGCTTTGGATAGCTTTTTTGGCGGTTCCTCGACCATGAGTTTTTTATGGTCTTGTCTTGGTACGCAATTTAAGTATATCTGCCGTTTTGTTTAAACATACCGATTCCTGTGGGCGAGTACCAGTTGTTTTTGGTACGCCAAGAGTTCCCTTAGATGTTCACAGAAGAGTTTTGACCTGATCTGGGATCAAACTAGAGCTTTCAGCGCTGTTTGACTGAATATGCGGATTCTCCGATCACGATAGAATTTCTCGATATTTGACTTTAGATAAATTTCTATAGCAGGTTTTTCAGCCTTGAGAATAGAACCATCTTACCTCAGAGTAGCGTACAGGATACATCTATGTGTAGTTCCATAGACTCCAACCATTGTACCCCTATCAGATTCCTATTCATCGGTATACCACACAAACGTGCCTTGTTGACAGAGTGTTTACATTTAATTCCACTTCTTGTTAATTACCATTTCATTATAATCTGTATTCCGCCTTTCCTGTACTAGCTTTTACATAACATATTAGTGTTGGAAGGTTAATAATGGACTGCACAGCAACACTTAGACTGCTTGGCGTAGCACCTGTTATACAGGAAAATGCCAACTTCTGGAGTTTTGATAGTTCAGTTGTTAGTTGTTTCTTTGTTGACTACCAGACTAAGATAACCTTGGTAACCATGGGAATTACCATGGATGTTTACATCAAGCGTACTTTTCATGGCGCTATTGGGATCTGACATAGCTTAGGTGATAACGTCAAAACATGGCGCTTCAAAACTTACTTTGAACAGGGGTTATGTATGTGAGAGATTAGAAAGATTTTTGAGTTTTTATAACAATGCTAGTTTCAAGTGGAGATATGCAGAGAAGATACAGAGGTGATAAGTTGCAAAGATGCAAAATCATGATAAAATATTTCATATTATCGAACCTAATGTGGTTTTCATAATAAAATACCATCAACCATAATGCAACTTATGTTGTATTAGTAATAAATATCCGAACAAAAACTTTTCCATTCGGTGTCGATCATTTGTGTACAGGGTGTCCAATTTTCGATAATTTTGAATGGTATCTCCATTATTTTTGAAGATAGAGGGTTGCGGTTTTCGCGACACTGTGCTACTTTTTCGTAAAACTGAAGATGCTGTCAACGGAATTTTAATAGCCCTTTTAGTTTTTAAGATACAGGGCATTTTTGAAAATGTTGCATTTTGGGATCTCCGCCGTATCGCCGTTATCCTTCAACTTATTGAAAAGGTAATACAACATTCTTATAGATTTTTTTTCCGTAGAATGAGGTGGTGTAGATAATTTTTGTTACATATTTACTATTTTCGAGTTATAAAGTAAACTTATGTTTTTTTAAATGGAATACCCTGTATATTTATAGACTTTAAAATTTTTCTTCTTTTTACCCTTTCAAAACTATATGATAGTATAAACTTTTTCCCACAAAGGCGCAAATAAATGACAATTTTCTGAAATTAAATGCATAAATCAATAGAAGGCCATGGATAACAACAATGAACAAGTGAAAGTTACATATTGCTATCTCTTTTATTTCCCTGTCTCTTTGTTGTATATTTTAGCACGCGTGTGAACAAATGATCCGTGCTCAACTAAATTTGCTCTTAAACGAGCAAATATCTCAAAAAACGGTTTTCTTCTTTCTGGATATCTAACAAGAAAAGATTTAAAATGATAATAGAGATTTTCATAGCCATTATTGCTTACTTAACTTAGGAAATATAATTCCGAAGCTTCTTCGGAATTTTCATTACTCTGTATAAACCATACCAGCATATCATATTTTTCATAATTTTCATACTCTGCATTATTCGAAGACATTAATTAAAATCAATTAAATAATAATACCGAAAGAACGAAATTAAACACCTTTATAAACCAAAAGTCGATCCAAAAACTGATGATATTGGTTTGACATTTATTTTTGTTCCTTGTCGTGAACAATTTACATGGCCTACTATTGAATTATGCATTTCATTTCAGAAAATTGTCATTTATTTGCGCGTTTCTGAGAAAAAGTTTATACTATCATATACTTTTGAAAAGGTGAAAAAAAGACGAATTTTATAGTCTACCTATAAAACATTAAAAAAACATAAGTTTGCTTTATAACTCGAAAATAGTAAATATGTAACAAAAATTATTCACACCACTGCATTCTACGGAAAAAAATCTATAAGAATGTAGTATTACCTTTTCGATAAGATGAAGGATAACGGCAATCCCAAAATGCAACATTCTCAAAAATGCCCCGTATCTTAAAAATTAAAAGGGCTATTAAAATTCTGTTGACAGCATTTTCAGTTTTACGAAAAAGTAGCACCGTGTCGCGAAAACCGCAACCCTCTATCTTCAAAAATAACGGAGATACCATTTGAAAGTATCGAATATTTTTTTCATTACTAATTTTATTCTCATAAGCTTCATAGACATAAATTTCTTTTCTACTCCTAAATCTCACTTGATCTTTCATGAGCATGTCATCTCTTGAAATCGGAACACATATTTATTAATCCTACCACAAATCAGTATAATAATTTCTTCTGATAATTCCAGTAAACTTCCAGGCAAAACAGAGTCAATAATTTTGAATGATTTCATTTGATTTGTGCCTTTAATACGAACCCTAGACGAAGCAATTTTTGATGTCAAATTAGACTCTTCTTTGGAAAATTGATTTTATCTTTCAGAAGGGGTGGTCTTATGCCTTTTCAGGAGTTAATTTCACAATGTCCATTAATGAGGAATCCTCGATCGACCATAACTGCATCACCTGGCTCTAGAAGCTGCAACAGATCGCTTGTTGTTCGTAAATTGTTTTATCACTTAAAATCCGTTAGAAAATTTTGGAGGATAACTCGTAATTTCATTTCTTGATTTCAATACACTGCTTATTACTTTCATAGTTTCACCTTTATTCCTACATTTTATAATTCCGCCGAAAGACTTTTTTTATGAAACTGAGATTGGTCTTTTTCTGTGAAAATATCTTGGTTAAATCTTGCATGGTTTGATGGATGATATATTTTGAAATCTTATGTATTCACTAAAGTATCAAACTCGATTAATTCTTCTTTCTTAGCGTGCTCGTTTTGCTTTCAAAATCCTTTCCTTATCAAATGCTATTGGAAGATAACATGTAGGAACGGCATTTTTCTTCAAAACTCTCCATTTAGCTACAGCATCTTGAATTTTCACAAATGAAGAAACCTAACCTAAATTGCAATCATAGAAGTTGATTATCTGAATTTTTTTTTTGTATAATGCAAAGAACATGCCGTTAATAGCGGCCCACAGACGACCACTTCGGAGCGAAGGTTTGATGCGCGCCGTTCCAAAATTTCGTGTAAAAGTTTTGGTTAGTTTGGTCAACGCTCCAAAGTTAGGCGAACCTTGGCGTGTCGCTCCTACGCGGCTGCCAGACAGGCTCAAATTAGTGGCCCACAGACGACCACTTCGGAGCGAAGGTTTGATGCGCGCCGTTCCAAAATTTCTGTTGTGAAATAAGTATTTTTAGTAATGCTTTTCCTATTTTATTGTTTGTTTTGTGAGGATATTTTTAATTAATAAGTAATGTAGTATGTCATGCTTTTTATTCAAGATATGTATCTATGACAATTATAGATTAGTTTTTGTTAGATGATGCTTTTGTGACAGGTAAAAAGTTGCTGTTGACCCGGGAAGAGAAGCTTGATGAATTTGACGCAGTTGGAGCAAATGTAGCAGAGCTAAACTGAAGCGCATGACACCAGCACAGCAAATATTTGCTGAAAAGTATAATTCAAAAAAGCCCTCACAAAGGGTCTTCTGAATAAACTTACAGAAAATTCTGATATTCTTGATTTTGCCCCTTATGCCTCATCATACACGACGTCACATTCGTCAACTCCACTACCCCAGGTTTTCTCCGGTAGATTCTGTTGATGCTGGTGTAACTCTTCGCAACTATTATCAACATTTACAGTTGTAATAATTATAATAACTGATAATAATAAACTGTTTACCTTTAAAAAATCTTTTCCTAATTGCTTAATTATAATTTTGCACGTCTCTGGAATTATATAGCCTAACGCCTGTGGTGAAATCGCCGTAGAAAACTTCAGATCTTCATATGATCTCCCAGTGGCTAAAAACCTTAAAGTTGCCATCAAACGTTCTTTTGGAGAAATGGAACTTCTCATTATGGTATCTTGCTTCCGTAAATATGGTTCAGTTAACCTTAATAAGTATTGAAACGTGTCACAATCCATTCTTAAATAGTTACGAAAATCATGCGGACTGTTTTCTCTGAGTTCGTTTAGCAGAGACATATGACTATATGTTGATCTCTGTAATAACCATTGCTTTGCCCAAGTAGAACGCTCTCTGCTTTGTTTTTCTATATATTTAGTATAATAAGCATATAACATACCGCAAACAATTGCTTTTTGCCTTTTTTTGGTACTTCTTTTCGAAAACATGATATAGCACAGTACACACTACGCTAAAAAGTTTTACAATTTCTAAAAC
Organism: Cynegetis impunctata; assembly: GCA_030704885.1. Classification (NCBI taxonomy): domain Eukaryota; kingdom Metazoa; phylum Arthropoda; class Insecta; order Coleoptera; family Coccinellidae; genus Cynegetis; species Cynegetis impunctata. The sequence continues at coordinate 640,667 of JARQZK010002186.1, forward strand.
GCCACGAGCCACTCTAAACCTTCAATGTTTGGAAACTTCTACCCAACTAACCAGCACTCTTGAACGTGACAGTCCAAACTGTCACATCAGGAGCGAGATATATTTGTATACGTTAGTGGGCAAGCCACACTCTTGCGTGTATCGATCAAGAGTGAAGTTCTGAAACGCCACATGCCTGATGTGCGCTCCGAAGTGGTCGTCTGTGGGCCGCTAATCTCGGAGTTCTCTGATTCTTTTTTAGATTGATTTTCCATACCTTCAATAAATCAATGTTTTCCCTTTCTCCAAAGTGATTTTCTCTCTCTTTACAAAATATTTGTTTCGCTTAGGAAACCGATGAAAGCACTCGCATTTTTACTGGCCCTTGAATTACAATTTTTCACGCAACAGCACTCTCTAGACTTGCTGATTCTACGTTTTGCAAAATTTGCACTTTTCATTTTTCACCTTAGGCGCCGCAACTTGTAAGAAATCAGAAACTTATACATGTAATTGTATGTTAATGTTGGAAATAAAAACTTCGTCCATCTGAGTATGCCAGCTGGGATGTCAGATCCCTATAAATGCCTATTGCCTGGTAGATATAAGCAAAGTTGAAGCAAATAGCACCATCAATTATGTAATTGCACTAGTGACCCCGAATATAATAGAAGTTTATGAATGTTAAACAGGAATTAAGCATTGTAGATCTATGAAGTCGAAAATTATAAGCAACCGAATAAGCGATAAACAAAATTGGTTAACATTTATTCCCAAATTTCATGACATTCTCGAAACATTTAAGAGAGCAATATTATTTTGACATTGAAGAAATATCTATAAGGCAGGAATCTTTAAAATTATTTCTTCTTCTGAAAAATAGTATAGAAGTGAAAAAGATGAACTAAATTTTGACACTTATAACGAATTTTGAGGTTTTCGACCTGAAAGAAATTGATATTTTCTTTTGTATGTGTGTGTGCTCTTTCCTCTCAGTCAGTTAATAAATTTTTTAAATAATTCTATCCTTTGGATATGCAGCGACCTAGAAAACAAAAACGAAAACAAAATTATATTCCTGTCAGTACCTTAATCAACTTTCAAATAATAGTTTCTATTGGATATGCTCGATCCCCCATTTGGTGTGCTCGCATCCCTCTAGGGGGGCGTGTCCCACAGGTAGAATCGCTGGCTTACTTACTAAGCAGTTTTAGAATATATGATGAAATCTTATCAGTTTGTACTCATTTTTTATTTAGTTCATGGATTCTACTTTACCTAATATATTCTGGGTTGGGGATTATCGCTCTTGAAGTGTTTCGTGTTTTACCATTGAACCAGGATATATATATATATATATATATATATATATATATATATATATATATATATATATATATATATATATATATATATATATATATATATATATATATATATATATATATATATATATATATATATATATATATATATATATATATATATATATATATATATATATATATATATATATATATATATATATATATATATATATATATAGAAAACAGAATTCTTCGTGTTAACGATACACGTTCGTGGCAAGAAAATGAAGTGAACTAGGACATTTATTTGAAACTAATCAAACAAACCTCCTAGCGGAGCTGGTTATACGAGTTCACGAAACTTCGAAATGCCTCCATATACCTTAGATGGTGTATGTTAGAAACATTAAGTTGTTTATCACAATCAATGGAAATGATAGACAGTCTGTTTCGCCCTTATTTGTGGCTCATCAGTATCATCCATCCATCGAAAGTGATAACCAACCAAATATTTCTAACGGCGTTATATTTTCCTTCCAGTGACTATATGGCATATAAATATGACACAGCACCACCAGTCGGAAACAAATGAACCACATCTTTCAGATAGAAGAAAACATTTCGGCAACGAGAACTCGTACGTCCTGACACCCGAAGGTGGTTACTATATTCGCTAAGCAAGAGTAAAGTTGATACATCAATTCGATGTAATTCAACATTCACACGCCGCAAGTAACAAGCGCTCCAATTTTATCCCTTTTACAGGTAGCAAATGAATAGAAAACAGAATTCTTCGTGTTAACGATACACGTTCGTGGCAATAAAATGAAGTGAACTAGGACGTTTATTTGAAACTAATCAAACAAACCTCCTAGCGGAGCTGGTTATACGAGTTCACGAAACATCGAAATGCCTCCATATACCTCAGATGGTGTATGTTAGAAACATTAAGTTGTTTATCACAATCAATGGAAATGATAGACAGTCTGTTTCGCCCTTATTTGTGGCTCATCAGTATCATCCATCCATCGAAGGCATTTCGATGTTTCGTGAACTCTTATAACCAGTTCCGCTAGGAGGTTTTTTCATTAGTTTCAAATAAATGTCCTAGTTCACTTCATTATATATATATATATATATATATATATATATATATATATATATATATATATATATATATATATATATATATATATATATATATTATATATATATATATATATATATATATATATATATATATATATATATATATATATATATATATATATATATATATATATATATATATATATATATATTATATATATATATATATATATATATATATATATATATATATATATATATATATATATATATATATATATATATATATATATATATATATATATATATATGGATTTTTGATGAAATTGTTTATTCAACTTAATTGAATATTCGGTGCATATTATTCTACATCTGGTCGTAAAACGTTAACTAAATAACTTCATCCAGAATGCATCTTCCTACGACATACGAACATCAAGAAACTGATCAATGCCACCCTTCGTTAGCAGCGATTACTACTCTATTGAGAGAAGACACGTCATACCCAATTTATCTAAAGGGCGGTTGATTTCATCACCCTCTGAAATACAGCAAATGATTTAGTTCCCCATGATAATTTCGTTCGCAACTTATTTCATCAAGCAACTGAATGTCGCTTTGGGGAACGATTCTATTCGAGGAAAATAATACTAGTTATTTGCACTATATCTACATAATCTAATTTAAGTGCATTTTTGAGCTGACAAATAAACATGACATATTTTAGTATAAAGCAACATCTTCAACGTGTCAGTTTTTGCAACTAAGGTCGTATTTTCGCGCAAAGTGCTACGACTCAAGCTGCGATTCGAACAGAATAAATTATGGTTTGAAAAATCTCGCTTTGATAGCAAACCCAAATAGAAAGTCGAAAACAATTTATTTCATTGAGAAAAAATATGCACACACGAAGTGCATCGTTCTGAAGAACTAAAGTTGAATAGCTTATCTTAATAAACATTGGAAAATAATTTATTTTATAGAAATTAAAATAAAGAAATTCGCGTCGTGCATCGAGTACTAATAGTGAACCAGGTCGAGGTGCGAAAAGAGTTGAAACCCACAAAGCAACGTATTTCAACATGATCTCAATCTACGTGGAAAATCAAACTTCAACCCTCAAACTCAATCTGCAGAAATATCTACGTAAAAATGTTGGCAATTGAAAAAATTTACGCAAATTATTTATATATATATATATATATATATATATATATATATATATATATAAATATATATATATATATATATATATATATATATATACAAGTAGAGCAGAATTATCGGTATAGCCCGCTTATATGGAAGCAGCCGTTGACACGTGTTTCGGACTCTTTGGTCCCCATCAGAACGGCGTAGCCAAGCATTGGATTGAAAACTTGGAGATGAAAATAGCACAACAAACGAAATCCCCTGCTACGGAAGACAATCACACATTTGTGGCTTATTGTTTGAACTCTCCAGTTTGGGAGATTTGGTCAAACTTTGCCACGGAGGCGATTAATGCCATCCGCGAGATCTCAGAACGAGTAAATAAACAACAACAATAAGCCACAAATGTGTGATTGTCTTCCGTAACAGGAGATTTCGTTTGTTGTGCTATTTTCATCTCCAAGTTTTCAATCCAATGCTTGGCTACGCCGTTCTGATGAGGACCAAAGAGTCCGAAACACGTGTCAACGGCTGCTTCCATATAAGCGGGCTATACCGATAATTCTGCTCTACTTGTTTAATATTTTCCCGCGACTAATTTCTTTGTTGTTGTTTATTTACTCGGTCTAAGATCTCGCGGATGGCATTAATCGCCTCCGTGGCAAAGTTTGACCAAATCTCCCAAACCGGAGAGTTCAAACAATAAGCCACAAATGTGTGATTGTCTTCCGTAGCAGGGGATTTCGTTTGTTGTGCTATTTTCATCTCCAAGTTTTCAATCCAATGCTTGGCTACGCCGTTCTGATGAGGACCAAAGAGTCCGAAACACGTGTCAACGGCTGCTTCCATATAAGCGGGCTATACCGATAATTCTGCTCTACTTGTTTAATATTTTCCCGCGACTAATTTCTTTGTTGTTGTATATATATATATATATATATATATATATATATATATATATATATATATATGAAGTATATACACTGGCCAGTAGAATTAACGCACCACTAAATTATTTCGAATTATTTGTGGAAATTCATATAAAAATGAGAATTTTTTTTTATTTCAAACTGCCATATTACAAATTCTGTTTTTTTCATCGAAGTATATTTTTCTTATTTTTATATTGTTGGAATTAAGATAAAATTTGAATCAACATACCACTTTTTTGTTTAGGTTTGATCCATAAAATTCATTATTTGAACAAAAAATGTTCAAGGTTCAGTGAAGTAAAGTGTTTATTATGGAACGCCAATCTAGAAATTTGACCGTCGCAGAATGTGCTCAGGCAGTCATTTTACTGAAAGAGGGATGGAGCTTTCGAAGAATTGGACAGAGATTTGGTGTATCGCATATATCCGTTTCCCGTATGATCGAATGTAATAGGGCGACAGGTCAGCACTTAAGAAGACCTGGTCAAGGCAGACATCGCTTAACTACGAAAGTTCAACACCGTTTTTTTAGAGTCTCCGCTTTAAGACAAACTGTTCGCCGAGGCCTAGCTGAATCTGATTTGAGACCAAGAATCCCAACGCGAGGACCAAATGAAAAATATGCCCAATGTAACTTCCAAAACACCAGATTATTTGGTGGAGGGTCAGTTATGTTTTGCGGAAGAAATCTCTTTAACTGCTCGTACTGACTTGGTGGTTATTAATATAGGCAGTTTAACAGCATATGGGTACATAAGGGAGATCCTGCAAGAAAATATGATACCATTTGGCCCTTACATTGGTGAGAACTTTTTGTTAGATAATGCTAGACCGCATGTTGCTCAGATTGTGCCAAATTATGTTAATGAGGTGGAATTGAAACTGTGGATTGGCCAGCAAACAATCCTGATCTTAATCCAATTGACACTTTGAATGGGCTTACTGGAGATATTGTCGGATATGGAATAATATGGATGAAAACGAGATAATGCCCGTAATTTTGAGCATGAATAATCGCTGCCGTGTTGTTATCCAGAATAGAGGAGGAAATACCGGTTATTGAACTAAAGTTAAAAAAATTGAATTTTTAGAATTTTTTTCTTGTTTTTCTTCTTTATTTTTTACCTTCTTTTGTTATTTTATTTTTTGTCAATATCATTAAGTTAGAATAAATATTTACTTAATAAAGACATAAAAATATTTGATTAATATTATGAAATGAAAATATTTTTCAAAATTTAGTCGTGGTGCGTTAATTTTTCTGGCCAGTATATATATATATATATATATATATATATATATATATATATATATATATATATATATATATATATATATATATATATATATATATATATATATAATATATATATATATATATATATATATATATATATATATATATATATTTTATATATATATATATATATATATATATATATATATATATATATATATATATATATATATATATACATATACATATCCATATATATATATAATATATATATATATATATATATATATATATATATATATATATATATATATATATATATATATATATACCAGCTGACCCGGTAAATAATGTTCTGCCATATAAATTATTTTTATCTATCTATCTTTGTATCTATCTATGAAAATATCTGACCCGGCAAACGTTGTTTAAATTATTAAAATGGCTATTAAAAAATACGGGTTGTTGATAGAAGGGTGAAAATTGAGAGTATGTATTTTTTAATGAAACATCATGAAAAAATAAAAATAAAAATTTATGTCCAAAAAATTTATAAAAATTTTTGTACCACCCGAATCACTTAGGGGATGAAAAATATATTATGATCTATCCTCAGACCGAATATTGTTATTTTCGATTGCCATCTTGAAACCCTATTACGGATCTGCGGATAAAATAAAATAAAATGAAAATCGAAATGGAAAAATAGGGGTTGATTTTAGAAGGGAAAAAAATTGAGAGTAATATGAAGTTTTTTATTCTGAGTGATGACAAAATAAAAATAAAAATCTTGCCAAAAACTTGAAGTTTACAATTAACAAATAAAAAATAGGAGTTGATCGTAGAGGGTTGAAAATTTAGGGTTGAATGTATTTTTAAATGCTACATCAAAGAAAAATAGAACAGAAAATTTTGTCCAAAAAATAAAAAAAAATTAAGGACCACCCTCAACATTCAGGGGGATGAAAAATAGATTTTGTCCGATTCTCAGACCTAACCCATATTCTCACGGAATTTCATGAGAATCGGTCGAGCTATTTCGGAGGAGTTTAACAAATAAACATAGAGGTTGATCGTAGAGGGGTGAAAATTTAGGGTTTTAAGTATTTTTGAATGCTGTATCATGAAAAAAATAGAACAGAAAATGTTGTCCGAAATATAAAACAAAAAAATTAAGGGGTGGACTACCCTTAACATTTAGGGGGATGAAAAATAAATGTTGGCCGATTCTCAGACCCGACATGCACACAAAATTTCATGAGAATCAGTCGAGCCGTTTCGGAGGAGTTTAACTTCTAACACCGTGACACGAGAATTTTATATGTTAGATATATCGTAACATGGTGTTTGCAGTATAAGAATTCTGAATTATTTTACTGCTCATCGTGTTTTCGTACACTCTCTGCTCTAAATTCAACTGCAATTTTGGTTCATAAGAAGCAGTTTCCCTTGGAGGCGACCGGCGACGATGCAGATTTACGAGTTTTTTTCTGGTCTTCTGAGATGAGAACAGTACGACGTGAATCTTTTCATTTTCGTATATACGTGTAACTGTAGCACGTAATATTACGAGTTGAATTCCGTGTGATTGTTCAGAGGTAAATTTGCTTGGACCACGAGTGGATAGCCTAAACGGTTACGTTTTGCATATTATGATAACTGATCATTATCTGGTGATTTTATCCGCGGAATTACCTCATGGAAATCAGTGGAATATCGTACTGAAAGCAAGAACGGAGAGGAACAAACAATACATAGATTAAAAAAAGTTTAGTGAAAACCTGAGTAATGAAAACTGGTTCAGCATATTACAAGGAAATGATATCAATTATAAGACAAGATCTTTTATAGATACATTTAATAAATAGTTATAATATATCACTGAGGATACTCACGCAGTACCACTTTGAATATTCCAAATAAAATTTTATAATCTCGTTATACGTACTGTATAATTTGGTTGCTATTTCTTCGTGACCCATAAATTTCAGTAGACTAATATAATGAGCGCTCGGACCCTATAGCTTAAAGATATGAAAAATAAATTTGCTGCCGACAAGGAAGTGTGCGTGCTTTAGATAAGCTGCACTAATTTGTGTTACTCTGCACTATTTGAACAAAGGAAAGTTTGAGAAGCCTGGCAATGAATAATAGAGTAACTAGGCATGCTATGTGGATGTTCAGGTATCAAACTCAGAGGTCCTGATTCACGAATACATCAACTATGCTTTCCTTATAGACTAGGGCTCAAATAATATTCAAAAACCTTGCGTGCTATTTCGTCATTAGATCTGTTTCATTCAGGTGGAGTTCATGTTTTATTAATATTCAAGAGTTATTATTAGAAAGTTTAATATTTATAAGAAAGCATTTCTGGTAATATCGTCTCATCTGTTTGCTTCAAGGCGTTTTCTGAAAAACCAAATATGAGAAAGGTGACATGAATGGAACTAAATTGTTAAGTGGAAATTTGAACTAAGATCTTGAGATAATTTAAATTTTTTTCTATGACCAAACTGTATTCAATGACCTTCAAAATAATGAATAAAATACCTACTATACGTTTTCAGATATTTTTTTTTCGTCCAATTTTTTGTCACGACTGGGAAGTCATTGTGAAGAACAAATATGTACCACTTCGCTCTGAGTGGCCTTAATCTAATTTTTCCCTTTCGTAGCACACTCCACCTGATTCTCAGTTATTTTTCATAATTTTTTTTGAATAATATACCGGAGATACACACGTAACTTATATTTCATTATTATATTCACATTTAGCTTTATTATCAAAGCTTTTACCTTCATAGCTTAATTGTCAAAGTTTGATTTCAGGTAATTTCTAAACGAATTGTGATACGTTTTTGTAAACGTGTACCGAGAGAGCAAACAGGTATTGAATTATTATGAGTAGTAACTTTTGTTCAAATAAACGATCATAAAGTCACATTTTGATCGAACAAAAAAGAGAAATATTTCAGCTTCGACAAATAAGTAGCTACCGTAACGGCGGAAGTAAGGAAGAGGTGCCAGATGTGCATTAGGAACAAGGGAGAACAGTTCGAACAAAATGTATAACCAGTAAACAGTTATATATTAAATCATTGTTAGTTTTTTAACTTTTGTTCTAATTAACGATCATAAAAATGAAATTATTTTCCTCTCTAAGACCGAACAATTTCCGTCTTCCTGAAGGAATATCCGCAATTTGAAGCAGAAGCATTTTTTTTTATCAATGTGTAGCATACCGTTAAAAAATTCATTAAGTAAAGAAGTTTTCCAAGGAGATTAAAGCTCTCAATTGTTGTTACCTTTTTCAACATTGAATTTTCAAGTCGATTTATTTTCACAAAATCCCTAATTTTGTGAAATAAGAATCCTCGTATGCGCCTGTGGTACAGTTGTAATGAAAACTAATAACTATTTGAACAAGCACACACAACAGAATATTTATTTGAAAAAATTAGGCTTTTGCAGGTATTAATAAAAAACTTATGAGGGTTTAAAGGCGGAATTTTGGGAAATTTGAGAAAAAAATCTCTTTAGCCGCGAGTCTTAGGACCCAGGGTACAAAGACAAAAGGTAGCAAATGACCCCAACAATACCCCAAAAAATTTTGGTGCTTCATGTGCCGAACAACCCATATATATATATATATATATATATATATATATATATATATATATATATATTTATATATATATATATATATATATATATATATATATATAGGGTAAAGGCACCTGTTTTGGCCACCCCTTCGGTTTTGGCCACTTTCACACTTTATCGCAATTAATAAGACTTTTAACCAATCAACAGCGGCATAATATATTGCCGCATTATTTTGCATCATAAGTTGTTTACATTTGAGTTAAACGCAAGTGAGTATAAGGCAGTGCTGAAACATCTCCAATTCGTCACTATCTAAGTACTTCTGTCCTAAACAGCAGTGGTATGTATTAGCGTTTTCTTAGTTAAATAATTAAGTTATACTGACACGTACTATTTTATATTATAAATATAGGTTTGAAGTGAATAAAGAGTAACAAAAAATCCATAAAAAGCTGAGTTATATCACGTTTTTGCTAATTTTAAGCCTGGCCAAAACTCAATTCATTAAAAATGATTATTTCAGTTTTGGCTACCTAAGTGGCCAAATACCAAACTATGTCGAACAGTTTTGGCCATTTGCGTTTCATATCGTGGTTTCACTAACTTTTTTTAGGTATAGAATATGGATAAATACGATGGAGAGCAACTTTAAAACGCTATAAAGGCAGTGAGAGAATATGGAATGCCTATGGCAACTGCCAGTATAACCTATAATATTCCAAGGAGCACTCTAAGCTAAGGCATCAATTGTTCGGACGAGCCCCTGAAGGTAGAGGAAAACGGGGACCAGATTGTCTGTTAAAGTGCGACCTAGAAGAGCGATTGTGTGAGTGGCTGAAAAATTGTGCGAAAGCGGGATTTCCCGTAAACAAAGACGGCCTCCACTTTTCTGTACAGAAACTTTCCGCAGAACTTTTCACTGAGATTGGCGAAAAGGGCCCATATGTTGATAACCTCCCCGGAAAAACGTGGTATGAACAGACACCCAGAGCTGTCCTATGAACAAGCCCAATATCTGAATGAAGCAAGGGCAACAGTGTCTGAAGAGAGGATCCGGGAATGGTTTGGACAAACCTATGACCTTTTAGGGAAAGACGTTAGTGTTCTTAACGACTCATCAATAGATGAGTTGACCTTCTACCTCAATCCGAAAGGTGTATGTGTTTTGGCAGAGAAGGGCAAACCTGTCTATGAAACATCTGCAAACAGTGATAAGGAAAATATAACCACCCTTATTACTGTTAAAGCCAGTGGTGATTTTGCACCACCGTTAACTTTACATAAGTTTGAAAGAATCTCAAAGGCATATTTCGAGGCTTTAACTACAGATGATCAGGGTATTGCGAAATCCAAGAACGATTGGATGACAGCTGAGACATTTCTCCAGTATTTTACAAATGTCTTTTTTCCATATCTAGTAAAATAAAATTATGATTTCCCTATCATCGTTTTTCTTGATGGACATTCGTCCCATTTAAGCCTAGAACTAACAACATTTTGTGAAGAAAAAAGAATTGTGCTAGTTTGCCTCTACACGAACTCCACTCACATTCTACAACCATTGGATGTGGCCTTGTTTTACCCTCTAAAGGTTAAATGGAAGAAAGAGTTTAGCCTATGGAAACTAAAAAATAACGTAGTAGAAATAAAAAATCATATGTTCCTGCCCAAAATATTGCTATATCATCAATGACTAAGAGTGGTGCCGACTGGAAATGGCCACTAAAACAAGTCGTACTAACTTATCACAAAGACGACATCCTAGAGTATATTTGCCAACCAAAACAAAGAAATAATAGAGTTTTTATCGTACCAGAAATAAACATTTCAGTTCCTGTACCAAGTAGTTATTTTCAAAAATGTTCCTTACCTATATGGTTGTATTATTCTCTTCATATTCACATGTGTTCCTAATAATATAACAATACCTTATATATGTTTCTTAAATCACTGATAGTTTTAAGTTTTGTTCTCGTTTTTTAATAAACATTTTAATCTAAATTCTGTGTATAATTTGCTATGGCCAAAACTGCATAATTTAATGGCCAAAAATATCTCTCATCAGCTGGCCAAAACCGGCGAATCTTGTAAATCGGCATTAAATTTGGTGAGGTACACGTGAACCTGAGTTTCTTTCTCATTCTAGCTAAAGAGTTTAAATCAATAAATATATAGCTATCCCGCTAAACAAAGAGTATACGCATAATAATTTATTAAATACGAAATACCAGCCTCTAAAGATGATGTATCGCTAAAGTGGCCAAAACCGGTGTCCTTACCCTATATATATATATATATATATATATATATATATATATATATATATATATATATATATATATTTATATATATATATATATAATTATATATATATATATATATATTTATATATATATATATATATATATATATATATATATATATATATATATATGAATATCACCCAAGTAACATTAATGCTCTTATTCCGATCTTCAAGATCGCTTTAAAACTATACAATAAAATTTCGAATAAAATCAACTGATCTTCAAGACATCCCTGGGACCATCATAAAGCAGCTTCTAGCCAAAAAGTGCCCATCCTAAATAGGCCTTCAAGTCTAAGTTTCAAAACTGTATTAAAACCAATAAGTTTTAATTCTATATTCTTAAAGGGTTCTTCAAGGCAACTCGAAATACATAAATTAAAACTTATTATCTGACATCTTGCTCTCAAAATGTATTCAACGCGGACTAAATTAACTTAAAAATAATTATTGAATCCTAAAATAGTTTTATTTTGTTTACTAACACTCGACAACTTTTGAGTTTGTATGGTGGCCGGCAGAGTGGTAATATTTTAAACCGCATACGTATGCTAAGCATATCATAAAATAATATTCGAAAGCTACCTATTATGGTGAAAAATTCACCAACGAATGGCACTTTTCTGATAAAAAGTAATAAAATACTTCAACATAACTCGAGCGCCACGCATTTAATGTATTTTTCCCATATTTGAAAAATACTGAAAAAATATCATCAAATTTTATTTTGCATCTAAGGATCTAAATGCATTTTTTAATCTAATAGCATATTTCGACATACCGTTCTTCAGTTTTTTATTAAGAAGATACAAGACGCAATTATTTGAATGATAATATTATTTTCGTTTACTATTGAAAAAGTCCAAAATGGCGATGTCTTTATTGCAGTTAAACATGGCGTGATCTTGATTAAAACTAATTGTATATTTATTAAATGTTTCAAATCTCACAAGATTTAAAACAGCCTTTTATTTACCACTATAAATCCAATCACTCCCACAGGAGTCTGTTTACGTTTCCTTTCAAAACCAATATGCTTTAATATGTTCAAATTGTGACCTTATTGATTTAAATTGGTCAGGCGCTCAAATGGAATCCTAACCTAAAAAAAATTTTTTTCGCGGATCTTGCTCAAGAATAGTCTTTGGAAATCGTTTATCAATGAGTTGTATTATTGTTTAACAGTGCCTTGGCTCATGTTTGGAAGTATTGCCAATTCTCTAAGCTCTTCCGCAGAAAAGCAGATTTTTTATGAGTTCATTGTCGTTTTGAAATTTATTTTGAATTTGATCGTCGGTTTCGTATAGATTTCTTCCTGTAATTCCCTGGCATTGCTTTCATAATCAAACGAATTGAAAGATGAAGTGAAAGGACACTCTTTATAAGTAACGCTAGTTTCAATTGCACTATGGTATTCGTGAAAAGAGCTTCTCTCCGTTATATCCCCTCCACTTTCATCTGAATGTGGAGGGGATATTTAATTAGTTTTAATGAAGTCGTCCAAAGACCAAAAGGTATTTCTTTTAACCAAATTGACCGAATTAAAACCTTTAAACTTAATAATACTCTTAACGTACTCATTAAAAGGTAAAAATTATGTTTTTGGATTTAATGTGGTATTATATTGAATGTATTGTCTTAGGATAAAATAGTGTTCCTAATGGGTTTTAAAGAATACAACAAGGGTTCTCCATAAAACTGCATTAAAACTATTTTTCCCAGAACGGATTGTTTTAAAACCAATTTGCTATTTAATTCTTAATAATAGCAAATTAGTTTTAAAATAGCCAATGTTAAGAGTAACATAAAAGCAGTATAAGATCAATAGGACATTAAGAGCAAATACCCTTTTTATTTTGATTTAAAGAGTGCATTAAATTCTTTGTTAAAGAAAAAGTGGTCTTTAAGAACTTTTAGTTTATCTCAAGGTTACTTTAAATCCTATGTCGATTTATTGAACGCATTAAAGCATTTTTAAAACCTAAATAAATTGAAACTGTCTTCGAATTGTTACTTGGGCAGCCATTCGTAAATTGTGTTTCAGGTGGTCTAAAACTACAACCGCACCTGCCTCTTGACTTTCGATAAACTGCAATGGTCCAATAGTTTTGTATTTTTGAGGAAAATACCTACGATTGAATATAATTATATGTATCTATTTTACAAATGTATTCTTAATTCTTCAGAGAATCATTTGAGAAGAATTGTGTAGGGGAAATGGAAATGGCTGAAAGTGCCAAAAAATAAAAAATTGATTTTTTGCATGGAATGCGTTGCAAGCGACATCGCCAATAACCTAGAGAAGGTTTAAAGTGCCAGAAAAATTCCTACTAGTTACTAGAGCAGTCGCAAGGATCAGCACCGTGGAAGTGCCCGCTGACTGTCAGTGGAAAAGGCTGAAAGTGCCATCCTCCATGATGAATGTGCCTTTCCATTGCATTGGATTTTTTCAAACCACTATGAACATTCATCCTCTACGTGCAATGAGCACTGGACTTTCAGCCTTTTAACTAACAAGATATGGCACTTACATCGTTTCCCAAAAAAAGATATGATTGCACTTTCAGCTTTTCACCTGCAAAATCAAGTTATATATGTACAACAAAAAAAACTCTTGAAAAACAAATAAAAATATATTTTGTATTTCTAATGAAAATTATAGATTTTCAAAGAATACAGTATAAGTTTTATGAAGTTTTTATTGAATACTGAAAATTTTACTTTGTGGCACTTTCAGCCTTTTCCATTTCCATTACACAATTGGAGCTGTCGATCTTGAAATCAGTTTTATCAGAGGAGAGTGATGAAGCTCACGTTCTTCAAAAAAACTGTGAGGAAAATGGCGCAAATGAGAATTTTATAAAACAATCGATTTATTGGAGGTATTGAAGCATGTCTAACCAAGATTCACAGTTAGATCACACTTGTACCATCAGAAGGAATACTTCAAGCATTACAGATAGATGAATGCAATATCATTCATAATTGCTTCGTCATTTTGAAATGAATTTCTTACATTACAGCACAATCGAAGATATTTATCTAAGCGTAAATATAAACCAATTCATGAACTTGTAAAAACAGTTTCTATTCTGAGAGGAGTTCCGGCGATTAATATCATTCTTACCCATTTGAATTTATTTGCATTATGATGAAAGTTTCAAATTAATCTATTGATTTATATCGGTTCATTAATTTTCTATTGAATATTTATTGATGATGTTGAAGCAGATTATAAATTGCAATTCACGTTGTCTCATTCTAATCGACGCTGCCTTCAGCAAGTTATAAGAAATTTGTTAAAATAAAAGTATGGAAATGATGTTCCATTTTATTTGTAATAAAATCTGTTGCATATCTAAGCGAATATTATGTAATACTATATGTCTATGCTTTTTGCATAGCTTCTTTTGATACAAGATATTAAGAACATTTGAAATCGTATATTATTCAACAAAAAGCTGTGTAGTTCAGCAAATTTTTGAAAACCATGAAAAAATAAAGAAGCAAACAAAACAAGTAATATCTGCGTGAGAATGACGGCGGTTGAGGAAGTTTACCTAAAAGTTACAGATACCAAATTTCAGCTCATTTGGTTTGATGGGACCAGTTGGAGATGCCAATATATATATATATATATATAATATATATATATATATATATATATATATATATATATATATATATATATATATATTTTTTTATATATTTTATTTTGAATATAAATTATATATAATATATATATATATATATATATATATATATATATATATATATATATATATATATATATATATATATATATATATATATATATATATATATATGTATATATATATATACTATATATATAAATATATATATATATATATATATATATATATATAATATATATATATATATATATATTTATATATAAATATATATATATATATATATATTATATATAAATATATATATATATATATATATATATATATATATATATATATATATATAAATATATATATTTATTCGCATTGTTGTTGCCTGTGATTGAATTTTAATCTCTTGATAATTATTAGCAATAACAGGCTGGTTGAATCTTAAAAAACTCGATTTTATTAAAAAGTTGACTTTTTGATAAAATCGAGTTTTTTAAGATTCAACCAGCCTGTTATTGCTAATAATTATCAAGAGATTATATATATATATATATATATATATATATATATATATATATATATATATATATATATATATATATATATCTGAGATTGAATTCTCGCACATCACTTGGTGAAACATCATAAAGAATAAAGTATAAACTTTAAAATAAAAACACTTGGCTTATGTTTCACAATATAAAATATTTAGATACTGTATTTAGCAGTAATGAAAAGTCTACATGTTTCGAGTTATGAACTCATTATCAAGACTGACTACAGGAGAGTATTGCTTTCGTAATTTATAAAACAGACAAAAGGCAAAGGTGATTACCTGAAAATCGATTTGTTCGTTTACAAGGGGTAATTGACTATTATGGGCGGAACTTAATTTCGACAATTTCATGAGAGGTCAAGGCGCTTACCCTTGTTTACCCTGAATGTAACAATTATGGTTTTGTTGAAATCCAGGTAAGTGATTTGAATTTTATACAGATGTTCAGAGAAGCGCAGTGGTATTTTTTGTTTTGTAAAATTGACTTTTTATGTTCTTCAATACGAATACGTTATATTCCTTCCTGTCTGTCCAATATAGGAAATAAAGCAGGACCATTCGTCGCAAAATATTATGTTGTAATTACCACTGTTTTCTCCTCCGATGTTAGATTTTTTCTTTATTATTGACCAAGAATGATCTTCAAGTTTCTTTTTATTTGTACAAATTTGTTTTAACGTTATTTTCGATAGTCTGTTACAAATTTTGCTACTCAAATTCGGCACATAATTATGGAAGTATTTTTGTTCTAACATTAATAGTTTTGCGTGGGGTAATAGTTGAATGCAACAGATACTTTTACCATTCGTTTCTCTGTTCCGCCACGATGAGCTTGTCGATTAAGACTTTTTATTGGATACTGACATTCCGTTATTTCTGATGGCTAATAATTTAATTGTATTAACTTCAGTTTGAAAAATTTGTTTTCCGATAATGGAATCGTGAACAACCTATGTATGAACGAATGGAAGCACTGAGTTTTATTTTAATGTGTTGGTTACTATCGCTGTGAATTAAAGTATCTGTGAAGCGTTGGTTTCTTATAAATGTTGAAAGTAAGAGAATTCAATTCCTAGCAATCTGAATTTGTTCTTAAGAAATTCAAGGTACCGTTTTTCGTTTTCTACTTCTTTTTGAATTGAATCCGAGTTGTAGAAGTATTTAATATATTTAAGGAAATTATCTAACTGCCTATCTGTACCGGTATGCCAATACAAAAAATATCATCTACATAACGCCTCCATAAATAAACGTTAGTAATTAATTATTATTTAGCATTGAAAATTTTTTCTTCTAAAAGTTATTCATGAAATTTTCACTCATAAAGGCGATAACGGTGATCCCATATGGGCAATCCGTCTTCTTGTTTGTATATTATATTATTAATTTTGAAAAATAATCTGTTTCAAACATAAGTTTAAAGCAGACATTGTTTCGTTGACATGCTTGGGTTGTTAAATTTGGGTTCATCTCTAGATATCGCTTAACAATATTTTTAACTTCTTGAGTTGGCGTGGAAGGAAATAAGTTGATAACGTCAAATGAAATTAATTTAGCATTTAAAGGAATTTTGATATTCTTAAGATGGTTAACTAACTGAATAGAATTTTTAATGTTATACTCCGGATTGAATTGAATTAAGGTGGGTAATTTCTTATTCAAATACTGACATAATTTATACGCAGGAGCGTTAATATAAGATACTATTGGACGCATCGGGCAATCAATTTTATGTATTTTTGGTAAAGTATATAAAACCGGGGTGCGTGAGTTCATGGAAGTTAAGAAAAAAGTGTTAATATCTGAAAATAGGATTTTACTATTCTTGATGAATGATTTTATTTCGTTTTGGAATTTTTTAGTGGGATCTATTTTAAGTTTTGAGAATTTATCTGTATTAAATAGGATTTCAGATTTTTCAATGTAGGTATTTTTATCTATGATAGTTACCGTATTTCCTTTGTCCGCTTTGCATATAACCAAATTATTATCCTGAATTCTTGATCTCAACTGTTTTATAGTTTTTAATTCTGAATTATTGTTATTTCTGAATTTATATTTATTTATGACTTCCGCGCATATAGTTTTTTCAAAATTCAAATTCTTAATTATAAACAAATTTTCAAACTGAAGTTAATACAATTAAATTATTAGCCATCAATAACGGTTACAATGAAAGTCTTATCGACAAGCTCATTGGGAAAAAACGAATTAAGTATCTGTTGCATTCAATATACCCCACGCAAACTATTAATGAAGAACAAAAATACTTCCCAATAAATTATGTGCCGAATTTGAGTAGGCAAAAATTTGTAGTAACAGACTATCGAAAAATAACGTTAAAAAACAATTTGTACAAATAAAAGAAACTTGAAGTCATTCTTGGTCAATAATAAGAAAAATCTAACATCGGAGAAAACAGTGGTATTTACCAAAATATTTTGCGACGAATGTCCTGCTTTCTATATTGGACAGACAGGAAGGAATATAAATATTTCGTATTGAAGAACATAAAAAAGTCAATTTTACAAAACAAAAATACCACTGGCTTCTCTGAACATTGTGTAAAATTCAATCACTTCCTGGATTTCAACAAAACCAAATTGTTACATTCAGCTAACAAGGGTAAAGCCGCCTTGACCTTCCTCGAAATTGTCGAAATAAGTTCCGCCCATAATAGTCAATTACCCCTTGTAAACGAACAAATCGATTTTCAGGTATCACCTTTGCTTTTGTCTGTTTTTATAAATTACGATGCAATACTCTCCTGTAGTCAGTCTTGATAATGAGTTCATTAACTCGAAACATGTCGACTTTTCATTACTGCCTAAATACAGTATCTAAATATTTTTATATTGTGAAACATAAGTGTTTTTATTTTAAAGTTTATACTTATTATATATATATATATATATATATATATATATATATATATATATATATATATATATATATTATATATATATTTTTATATATATATATATATATATATATATATATATATATATTTATATATATATATATATATATATATATATATATATATATATATATATATATATATATATATATATATATATATATATATATATATATATATATATATATATATATATATATATATATATATATATATCTTTGGGTTTCTTGTTCTTGAGTATCTGTTATTAAAAATTTTTCGTTTACTTCTTAGACATACACGTGTTTGATGATAAATATCCAAACACATGACAATGCGATAAACGACAAAACAGACACGAAAAATTTACTACACATACCACTCACAACTACAGACAAGCAAGAGAACAAAGACTTGAATTCAAAACAAAAAAAAAAGACATGATCACAGAACACCACAATCATAATTAAGATAACCTGTTCGGTCAATCAATCTGGAATGTAATATTAAAATTTATTAAAGAACATAATTATATATAAGATAGGTAAGAATCTATTATCTTTTAAGCAATGGAGCTGTAATGTTTATATTAATTTGTAGTACAAAGTTGAAGACATTGAAAAAGGTCAAACCAGACCGAAACACGTGTATCTCTAAGAAGTAAACGAAAAATATTTAATAACAGATACTTTCATCTATATTTCAATAAGCACTAAAAACTCAAGAACAAGAAACCCAAAGATAGTATTATACAGTGCAAGAAAACCTAACTCAAATATATATATATATATATATATATATATATATATATATATATATATATATATATATATATATATATATATATATATATTGTAATGCCTGGTCCTGGGTGTTAAATGATGCACAGGTTCATACTATACTTTTAGTCTTTATTTATAGTATTACTGAATATAGGCTTAGCGCTGGACCGCTCGGCAGCGTGACGAGTCCATCTCCTCAGTCTTACTTACTTCCTATCTTAGATTCCCCTCTGATTTATATATCCAGTGTTTATCAATATATCGGCCTTGCCTCACGTACTTGCAGAGTAAGTGTATCGTACTTGCAGTTAGTTTACAAACAATATAAAGTATAAACTATAACATTCTTCATCTGATATGGAATACAATCGTAACATTCTTCGTTTACTCATCGCGACACTGACCTACTGATCTACATCCACCACACCTCTGGGGCTAATTGAAAGAATTTTATTGAGGTTTACTCGAGAAAATTCTGTCTCGTTTAAATGTATGATAATTTAAAATTTTCCTTTCAATTTCCTATGCATGGTTTAATTACCATATCCATTCCTGGAGGTGTGCTGGAAGTAGTTATAATTACAATAACAATTTTTAAAGCAATTCATTTTTCGTACAATCTCTATACGCGCTGTTTAACGTCCCTATACTCTCGTGATGATACGCCATATTTTTGATATATTAATAATTATTTCATTTCAGCCATAGTACTCTATATAAATTACCTTTTACTTTAATTTGTGGACTCTTTCATTTATCTCATTCATCAATTAATATAACCCATCTATATGTTACCACAATACTAACCATAATTCAATATATAAATATATATATCCACAATAATAATGACTAAGGTTCCTAAAACTGATTATATTCCCTTGCCTTCCTAATAATTGAGAGCTTTTAATTCCATTCTTCTCTACAGATAGCTTCTAAAATTCTCAACATTTCGTCTCGCGTCAATGCCGATCGAATATTTAGATTCTGTAGAGTGTTGCAACATTAGTACATACCGTGTATGATTTATTCTTGGCAGCTTCCAAAATTCTAAATAACATAGCTAATGGATAGCTGTAGATCGTCGCAACACTATTCCTCCATAAACATTTATATATACTCATCTATATATTTATTTCTTCATTTCTCATTACCATATCCATCTTAACTAAGAAGAAGTCGCTATCTATATATACCATACAAAAAAAATATATAATTCATCTCATTTTACTAACGATTCCATCTCGTAATTACAGTAAAAATTCATTGTTTATGAAAACATAATTCATTAGCAGGGGGCATAATCCATCCCCTGAGCGTCCTATACGCACTCTTATTAATGAAATTGCTCTCTCCTCTTAACCATTAAATAATTGTACATAAGTTGTACCACACTATTTTGGAAACTATAATCAGTCTTAGCAGTACCTACATTTGATAATGGGGCTCAAAGTTTAAACTTTATTAAAAACAATATTTAAATTTTCATATTTTTGTCCCTTCTGACAACTTCAAAACTTGCGTATCATCAGGTGAGCAACAGTTTACAATTTCTTAACAATTTTCTCTGACTTTTATAATTACCACTTGTGATGCCTAGTATCATCAATTTTATTTACGATAAAATTGATTACAAGATTTAAATTAATCAAAAAAAATTAAAACTTTCCGAAGTAGGTCAATGTCTCAGTAAAATTTAACTAAAAAATAATACATAATTACAAAATATTCATAATAAAAAATTTCTAGCTTCGAAATATTTGCCATATATATTCATAAATCTTACTTGACCGCAAGACTCCAAATCCATTCAATAACTCAATTCTTTATTTTATATAAACAATATTAACTCGATAGTGAGTCAATGCCGGTCAGTGTCATCAGATTACCCATGTTATAAAAATAGCAATGTTACAATAATAATAATGTCAATGTCACACAATTCATATTCATTTTTACTGCCACCGAACGAGTGATTATTTATTTCTCTAATTGCAAAAAAATTTCCATAATCTTGACTAGGAATACTTCCAAAAAAAATTAATGATATTTATCCAAAATGATTTCAAATAAAAAATTCCCTCTTAAACTTAACTTACGATTATTGCATGAAAGACGGAATCCCATAATAACATTAAATCTAATAATAAAATAGTAATGATAAAAATAATACTAGAGAATTAATAATGATAAAAAAAACAATAACGAAATACTTAGGTCAGGTTCAGTGGTCATAACTTAAATGTAGAAAAAATTCATTAGTGTAATAACTAATAATTAAAAATTAATGTCTCTTCTTTAAAAAACAAGGTCCATTTCACTCTATATTTACACATATTTATACGTCCATATCTCTGCCATTTACACAAGGGTAGATCCTACCTTAACCTTCTGCAACATCGCGGTTAGTGACTTCCATTCTACCTGCGTTCACAGCCAGTATACCCATTCCTACGGTCCTCGTGATGGCCTGGGTCGTCATCTCCGGAACTACTGCGAAGCAACCAGCTTTTCTATGGGCGATGATCATTTCTTCTTCTTCCCATATTTGTTCACTAACTTTCACTTTCTTTTTTCAGCTTCAATAAGAAAACTAGCAGGATCGCCATGTAATGCCTGGTCCTGGGTGTTAAATGATGCACAGGTTCATACTATACTTTTAGTCTTTATTTATAGTATTACTGAATATAGGCTTAGCGCTGACCGCTCGGGCAGCGTGACGAGTCTATCTCTCAGTCTTACTTACTTCCTATCTTAGATTCCCTCTGATTTATATATCAGTGTTCATCAATATATCGGCCTTGGCCTCACGTACTTGCAGAGTAAGTGTATCGTACTTGCAGTTAGTTTACAAACAATATAAAGTATAAACTATAACATTCTTCATCTGATATGGAATACAATCGTAACATTCTTCGTTTACTCATCGCGACACTGACCTACTGATCTACATCCACCACAATATATACATATTTATATATATATATATATATATATATATATATATATATATATATATATATATATATATATATATATATATATATATATATATATATATATATATATATATATATATATATATATATATATATATATATATATATATATGAAAACAAGAAATATCTATATAAATATTTCGGCGGTTGGAGAAATTCAACCCAATTAGTTTCGTTCAGCCCCGAAAAAATCTCTGATACCAAATTTCAGCTCAGTTGGTTCGATGAGAGCTGCTGGAGAGGCCATTATGTACCGGCTGAATTAGAATATTGAAAATTTTTCGAAAATCTTGATGTAGAAGGTCTGAATTGGATTTAGAAACTATTCCCGCATTATTATTATTCAGAAATGACTTCATTATTGCCAAAATTATTGGAAATTGATTCACTAGTCATATGGCTTCAACTGGTTGACAATGAAATAACCTTCTGAATCTTCAGATCAACATACATGATAACACGTCATCACTATTTGAAATATAAGACAATCCCTGGAAACTCACCTAATTAGACCTGTATTTTCTGCATTCATTCCATTCCTGTTTAGTTCATTATATCCGTTGAAGATATAAGTACCTATACCTGATTCTGAAACCTGTGCGCCAATTATACAGTATGCCCAAGAAAGTTCCGGCAACTTTTAGGCTAAAGGTCGAGAGAGGGCACTGTTTTGAAAGTGCATTAAGTTTTGCAACACTGCTCTATGTTAATTTCATAAAAACAAAAAAAAAAATTGAATTAGATTGTTAGAACTGTCATTGTTTGTCATATTTACCCCGAGCCGAAGCTAAAGGGGTTATAGTCTCACGACAGAAAGTTGGTAACTAGCCCGATTTTAAAAATTCCAACGGATATCGATAAAACACATATGATTTCATTAGGGAATTTGAATTCCCAATTTTTACCAACGAAGAATAAAAAAATATAGCGTTTTTTAGATAGGCTTTACGACATGCGCATGCGCCAAGGTCGGTATGTACGAAGTCCTACAAAACATGCGTCGAAGTGCTCTGTGTGCCACGGTAACCAAGCGACGTTGATAGCTTAAGCTTGATTTTGCGTCTGTGTCTGCTCCCCATCCATAGAGATATCTTATCAATTTGATTCATAATTTGCACCAAAATGAGCCGGAATAGGATATTCAAATTCGACAGTCAAACAATGAATTTTTTTGCTAAATTTTCTCGGATTTTATTGGTAATATCGACTTATTAATACATTTATTGCAATTTTCCTTCATTTCATTCGTAAAATCGACTTTCATTGTTATTTAATTTATATAATAGGTACATTCAAAAAATATTGACGACATGCACATGCGCCGAGGGGTTTTATCATTCCTAGTGCTACGCAGTAGGGTGTCCTTCATTTTTTACTTTCAATGTAAGTATGAATTCAAGCGTAGAGCAAAGAATAGCTATTGTTGAATGGTTTTACATAGCGAAGGAAATGATGCACAGAAAAGGGTACAAACTTGCAACCGAGAACCTAAACGATCATCAATTTTGGACATTATAAAAAAGTTTGAAACTTATGGAGAAGGTGGAGCGCCAAAGACAGTTACTACTCCAGAAAACTATGCAGAGGTGCACAATTATCTGGTAGATGAACCAACCATATCACAAAGAGAATAAGTCCGTGAATTTGTTTTTTCGAAAGGATCAAATAATGCAATGATCAAGAAACTAGACTTAAAGCGTTATATTCCACGAATGGTTCATCATTCAAACGAGGACGATCCTGACAGAATGCTACAATTTTGTGAAATAATTCATGTCATATTTATGTCGCTAGTATTATATGTTTGTATTGGCATTTGGTCTGGTGGAATAATTGGTTAATTTTTTTTGAAGAAAATATAAATGGAGATATTCATTCAAATTTATGGAGACAAAATATAATACCAGTCATGGAAAATACATGTCCCCCGGACATTATATTTCTACATGATTATGCTAGACAAGTGCGGGAGTTTTTAGATACAATATTTCCAAATTCCTGGATCGGTAGAAGAGGACCCATAGAATGGCAGGCTAGATGCTGCCATCTTACTCCTCCCGGTTTTTCCATTTGTGGATACCTACTGTGAACACTTAGTTTATTCAGATGTGTTTCAGGCAGTGTTCACTCCAGATTTGTGCACAAAAATCTGTAGAGAAGTTGAGCGTCGTCTACAGTTATGTCATGAATACTATACTGCACAATTTGAGAATTTTTTATTACTTTTCGAAATGAAGTTTTTAACCTGTTTGACATTCATTCTTTATTTGACAGTAACAATAAATCATAACGCTTGCGACTGTTTAGTAACGTTGCCATTTTCAAATTCAATTTTAACCAACAGCTCCATCTAGTGAAACTAACTGAAAATTTTGCCGGGACTTTCTTGGGTACACTGTATTTATAATTAAAATATTTTTTTAACTACTATATGTGGCAAACTTAATTTTACTATATTTTTTCAATGATGGACTATCACATAGAAGACGATTAATCAATTCAATGTTGTATTATAAATTTATAGAGAATGAAGATTTTGTATAGCATCATCAAACGAGTAGAGTGATTGCCAGCTAATATAGTTGCAATTGAATAGGTAAATCATGAATTTAAAAATCTTGTTTCATGAAAATGATTCCAGACATAATAAGTAAATATCTTTCTATTCAGTATTTTTCAGAAAAAATTCAATATCAACAAGAATATTTCATTTCGCATGGAATACTGTTAACAAAACAGTTATTCTCTTTAAATATTCTATCAGTAGGCGTAGAACCTGAACAAAATTCATTTCAAGGTGAGTTGACTCTAAATTCAAGACATAACATGACAACTCCTACTTGAAATATACGGCGGCAGCATGTTTGGTAACGACAAATGGATAATATCAGTTATATTGCAAAAAAAAATCAAGCTCTATATACAAATCTTAAATGCTAATCCAAATATGTAATCGTTCTTCATCAACATAATTACATAATAGGCAATATCTCTGGGGTTTCACCATTTTCCGTAAAAGGAGAAAAACATTTCATTACACAGCTTAAGAGGCAGCCTTGGTAGATACCTACCTTTTATAACTTATTTACTATATTATGGTATTAAATAGCGCAACGTAAACTTGTATAACTATTGAGAGAAATCGTGTAACTATTGAGAGAAATGGAAATCCTTTCTAATCGACACCTACGTAAGTTATTCTAATAATGTGATGTTATCCTATATTTTTAACTTTAATTAATACTTGCTTAGTGATTGGTGATATACTTGTGAAAATATTTGATTGCTATTAATGCATAAACACCTTGTAATCTAAAGTAACTTTAGGATCTTAGCTGTCAAGTCATACAAAGCAATTGAACGTTGAATAAGAAAAATATACTTTGTTTTTCATTACATACTATTTTCATTTGTTGGTTCAGTTTAGTGCTACTATATTTTCAAACAAATAAACATTTTTGCTTGGTTAAATTTTTCATAATACTGGACAGGTATTCAAATGGAGGGGTTGGAAGATTATTATGACTGGGAATTCCGTATTGTAAGCTTAATAATAAAAGGGCTAATTCTAGAAAAACTCAAATAATGGGAAATTCCGTACATCTGTTTGATCATTTCAAAAATTGACTGAGTAATTCTTATTATATATTTTTATAGAATCTAATATATTTAGCTTTTTACTTTTTGGAACTAAGTAAAATTTTTATGCTATTTAAATTTAGAAATGTGTGACCTGAATCTGAAATATGTTTTCCGAAATTTAAGTGCTCTTCATTTAATCTGAAGAAATGTTAATGTTCTTTAAATCCAGTGACAAAACTTCTACCGGCTGATTTTTCATTAGGTATATATACATTTATCTTCAATATCAGAAAATGATTTGAATTTTATTTTACGTTTACTTTTAATTTATTTTGGGATATATTTTTTGATTATATTGCCTAGTTTATTGAAAATTGTAACATATTAAGTTAATGATGTATGTACTTATATATTTATTTTTTTAGCTCGATATGTCCTGGCTATTTGTTTAGGATGACTGGTACGCAAGTTTCTTGGAACGTAGCTGATATAATGGGGTCTTACTTGACCCCGGTCATATTTAAGAGAAAAAAGGTCAATACATTATTTTTTTTGCATTTTGTCATTATTTATTTGGTCCATTGTGGACTAGTTATGATAAAAAAAGTTTCGCATTTTTAAAAAGTATTTATTCAAAAAAAAATAACAAAATATCATGCATTCTTGGATATGTCTTGGAAAAAACACAATAAAAAAATAACAAAACGTAATTTCTCAATGCAGCTTTTTGGGAGCTTTGTTTACTCATCCACTGCTCCCCTGAAATTAAAAAAAACAACTTTTTAGCCAACAATAAAAAAAATGACAAGCAGGTTTTCCTTACAGATTTTTGTCATCATGGCAGGAACCACACTGAATTTGCTGGGTCGAGTGCTCCTTGCACACAGTTTTGGAGCAGTCTGAACATCTGGTTGAGTATTTTTGATCTTTGGCCCGTGGACAATAGAAACATCTTTGTCTCTTTAGCTGATGTGGTCTCTCTGGTTCTTTTGACGATGGGACTGGAATTTTTAGAATTTCAGCAGTGGATTGTCTTGTATTTGTTGGCAGCTTGTTGTTTCGAATTCTATTCATCAAATGATCATTGATAAGTACTTTTCCCAGAGATATGCCATGTTCTCTTCTAGTCATCTTGATACCAAAATTTGCTGCTTTGAATATAACATATGAATTCACTCTTGCAATGTTCAACATAGCATAAAAGATAGCCAGTGGCCATCTTCTAGTTCGGCGGCCACAGGAGAAACTTGCACATTTCTGATCCAGGCTATCACACCCGTCTTTGTTGCGTTGTAAAATTTAATTATTTCTGGCTTTTGTGAATCGGGATCTATCTCGTCAGAATGATGCATAGAAGATAGTAGAATTACCGATCTATATTTCTTAGGAACATAAGATACCATTGTATGGTCCCTCGTGAACCCAAAAATCGATGTATTTGCTTCTCGTTGCTTGTTCGGTAGAAACTGAGGTGGTACTTCTCTCTTATTTTTTTTAACTGTTCCTACATAAGTCAAGCCCCTAGATTTCAGCTCATTTATAAGCTCAATTGACGTAAACCAGTTGTCCCCTGTTACGTTTCTATTAGTATTTTCGATAGGTTTTACTAAATTTAGAACATCAAGAGTAGGAACGCTAAGGTTTCTGGGTTGTCTATTGTTACTCTTGCCAGTATACACAAAAGCGTTAAGGAGATAATGGCTCTTGGAATCACACAAGCACATAAATTCGAGCCCATATTTTGCAGGTTTGCTTTTCATATACATTCTAAAGCTACACCTACCCCTAAATGCCACCAATATCTCATCAACCGTAGCATGTTCAGAGCATGTGTAATTTTTCTGACAATTATTTACCAACATATTGAAAATTTCTGATACTGCTGCTAATTTGTCACCCTCATCGATTCTGACTCTTCTACTTGCAACGTCATCAAATTTTATTACGCTCAAAAGAAATAAAAACCGCTTTTGGGACATAGTAGCCCGAAAAATTGGTCTTCCAGTACCATCAGTTGAGAATAATGAGGCTGTATCTTCTCGCCCTGATTTGAAAATTCCTGCCAAGTAGATAATCCTAGAAAGGCTTTCAACTCTGCTAGGCTCAAATGATCAACAAAAGACACGCGGTTTCCTTGGTAGTTGGATGAGAGTTCGGTTATCTTTGCATTGGTATGTTCCAAAATAATGATTAGAATATCCTCTGTAAAAAGTAGTTGCCAAGCTTCGTAAGGCGTAGACGGGTGTTTTACTCGAGCAGGCCCTTTAAGTCCTGGTAAGTGCATTACTATATTGTGAGCTGGCCATCGTATATTTTGTTTTGGAGCTTTTTTTGCCCATTTATACCGGTTCTTGCCATAATAATAGTTTCCTGTTCGGCCTACCTCGTCAGAATTTTCCTCATTTACATTTTGCTCATCCTCAATTTCCTCATCATCAATTACCTCATCCACATATTCCTCATTTACAATTTCGTCCTCCACATTTTCCTCCTGACTCTCTATTTCTATTTCCGACTCTGAATCATGTAGACTATGTTAACTTTCATTGCCCGAAAGGTCCTCGGAAGATTCACCAACGTCACTTTCATCATCTCTGGGCTCTTCAATATCACTAAGGTTTGCAGCAAGTTCTTCAAGCTCTTTTTGTGATAAAAACTTACTCGCCATAGCAACTAAAAAAAATCGCTAACTGGTATGGTGGGGTCTCTTATGACCTCAAACGTAAATAATTCGATATCGATCAATGTCACACACTAGGGCTTTCAGCGATAACTAACTTAACGTATGGCATGCGGCTAATGAGATGCTCGCTGCGCGGTTGCCTAGTTTTGTGAAATTATAGCTGACATTCACAGTCTGGGGTCGTGAGAGACCCCACTATACCAGTTAAGGGTTAAAGTTATCGAGTCTCAGATGCTAAATGCAAACTCAGTTTGCATTTAGCATTTGAAGAAGGTAAAGTTTCACCGAAACGTGCGTCATGCGTATTTTATTTTAATAAATGTGTGAATTGTTTTTATATACCCTTCTTTTAATATGATTATTATAGATGTTATATTGGAAAGAAGTACTTAGACTGGGAAATGGTGATACAAAATATTAGGTCATTTCTACCAGTATGGCGGTTCTTCAGGGGTCTAATCTAATTACGTAAAGGCAAAAAGGAAGATGATGGTCATAGCGCTGGTACTGGCGGCCCAATCGCGTGGGCGTTAATCGAACGCATCGGATAGATAACGTGTGTCGAACGATTTGTTCCACAAA
>JARQZK010002186.1:675000-712500 GCA_030704885.1 Cynegetis impunctata
GTATTCTGCATGAACGTAGAAAAGTGAAAATTTATCACTTATAATCGTTATCAATAAAAAAAACTTTCTCAAGGTAATCATCTATGTATTTTACTGAACGTCAAACAAAGATTGAATAGTAAAAGAAACAAATAATAACAAAGAAAGGTGGCATAAGAATATAATGACTGAAGCATATGTTCGAAAGGTTGACCAACTGCTTCTACACTTCTTTGAGCTCGTTGGAGTACTTCACGCGAAGTAACACTTCTCAACACCTCAGCATCAAATGCTCTATATTAATTCCTTATTTTGTTTTTCAGATCTTTTGAATCAATAGGAGGAGTCTGTTAAACACGATCTTTCAAATACTCCCAAAGGAAGAAATCCAGCGTTGTTAAATCTGGAGATCTTGCAGGACATCTTATCGGTCCGTGTGTGCCGATCTATCTATCTGCAAATGTTTCATTTGAATGATTCCTTACTTCTATAGCATTGTGGGGGTGCACCATCCTGTTGAAAATGAATATTTCTACGCATATGTAAAGGAACATATTCTAGAAAATGAGGAAGTTCATCCCGCAGAAATTCTAGGTATATTCGACCAGTTAACGTACCATCGTAAACTTTTGGTCATAAAATGAATCCATCAATCATGCCGCACCAGACATTGACTCCCCAGATAACTTGAAAATTAGTTTGTTTTAGCCAGTGTGGAATATTTTGCGACCATGTCGATTCATAGTTGCATTATCATGGAAACGACTCTCATCTGACCACAATATCGAGCTGATAATACCATCTTCACGTGCCGTAGCTAACCAAGCAAGAGACGCAAGTCTCCTTTCGTAATCTGTGGGTAGTAATCCTTGGTGCAGATGAATATTAAATGGATTGAATTTGTCAATTTTGAGAATGATTAACGAGAAATACCATTCTTCTGTTCTATGTTTCAAATAGTCTAAGAGCCAGCGTTCCGCAGACTTACGGTATAGTAGCAAAGTCCTTATTAATGCTAGGCATACTACTTCACGTGCCGTAGGTGAAATGGGGATTCACTATTCCCATCGAGGGTTCCTTTGGGCGTGTCCAGAAGTCGAAAGACATCAAAATCGACTCCGAAAACGTGATCGCAGCATGGCTGCCGTTTTGATATATTAGAATATATAATTTTTTTCATGTAAAACCTTAATGGCAAACAATTCTTCCGGTTCCTACTATAATTAATAGTATTTCAAAGCTACGAAAATTTTGACAACTCAAAATTATATATGTCATTTATATTATTATTACATAAACATTTTTAAAAAAGCAGACATATAGGTCGGTTCTGACATCCCGGCAGACCACATAATACTTTTCATTTTTCACTTGTATATTATATGTTTATTTCACCTTGGATACGGTTGCCATAAACACACTCATTATGCCCTAGGCCATTACGCCTGCATTTGCGGGCATTATGGATTTAAAACGCCCGCTTATTGTACTAGGAGGAATGAAGCAAATTTCATTGATTAAATACTTCATAATCCTTATCGTATCCGACTCTGGATTTCTCCGGCAATTAATTATTCGCAGCTTTGGCTGCATTTTCTATGATATTCTTGGGTAAATTCATTTTCATTTTAATTATTTCTATAAGACTACACAAGGAAAGCAGCATGACATTCACTGAATATGATGACAAAAATATTCACAAACGTCAAACTATCAACAAATGGCATGCCTACTATGAGAAGGAAAATGGATAGGAGCAATGAAACGATTTTAAAATCGCTATTTCATCATAATTTAATAATTTTTTCGTGAAAAATAAAATCTTGTATGCACTGCGTGCGTTACTAGATCCTTATGCCCATCAGGCAACATTCATCCCTCGGGCCAGAGGCCCTCGGGCCGAATGTTTTCCTCAGGGCATAAGGATCTATATAACGCACTTGGTACATAAATAACTAATTTGTCATGCTAATGAAAGCGCACGATTTTGACGCAAAGTTGTCAAAATTGTCGCAGCTTTGAAATACTATTAATTATTATAGTAGGAACCGTAAGAAGTGTTGATGGAAATAGTGAATCCCCATTTCACCTACGGCACGTGAAGTAGTATGCCTAGCATTAATAAGGACTCTGCTACTATATCGTAAGTCTGCGGAACGCTGGCTCTCAGTCTATAATAGAGATATTAATCAGCAACCACTTTTCCTAAAACTGCAACAGTATGCTCTTCGTCCGTAGCATTTTTTCTTTTAAAGACAGTACGCTTTCTATGAAATGATCCACCTGTTGCCAAATTCGAAGCCAAGCGGGTGAAATACATATAGCGCTTGGCATTTCTTCTATCAGGGTATTTCTCTCTGTATGCACGTAGGGCAGCCCGACGATTATTTTCGCATTTTCCATAAATCAGTATCATATCCATTTTCTCTTGATTAGTGGAGTTATTAATTTATTTCTCGGTTATTTATTCTTGAATGTTGGTGTTCTTCAAACACAACTATTGAGAATTATTAACTGTCAAAGTTATAAACAAATGTATTCAAAGGTTTCCATGGCACACAAAGGTTTTCATCTAAGAATTATTAATTCTTTCAGTTCTACTACAATTCCAATAATTCGAAGTTCGACATTCTCTTCACCATCTTGAATTCAAAATTATTCATTAAATATCAATTATTATTGAAGTCAAAATCAAATTTACACAAAATAGCGTAGCCTACTGAAATTCTTTCAATTTGCAATTTCAATTTACGTCTTCTCCATCATATCAAATATGAAATACAAAGTGTGATACATCGTTGGAAAGATAATTTTGAGTAGAAATGAAAAAAATATAAAGGGTGCTATTTGAAAGTTAGATTCACTTCCGGTCAAACCGGAAGTGACTTTCAATTTTTGTTTTTCTCAGTTGAAGGCTCCTTGAACGAATTGGAGATCATGAAATTTTCAAATTTTCATCTTTCGAAATGACTGAGATAATCCATTTGAACAGGTATACTGCGACACCCGCAGTATATACCTACATATTTTATATAATTATATTCAAATATTATGAATACTCTCCACTTTCTTCAATTCTAGGTTTAAATGAAAACCTATGTATTTTCACCACTAGTGTGAAAACTGAGGAGTCACATAATGAAGCATGTACAAGGTCATATGAATATTCAATATATATATTTTCATATTGATTTAAGATATTGCTCTTTCTAAACAGTCTTCAATTTGTCTAAATGTGAAGAACTATTGAATATTATTGGCAGTATTTCATGTCAGAATAGACATTCAGTATGTAAATTGCCTCGTTATGGGTTGTCTGTTATTGAAACTTTTTTGCAATCCTTGATGTCGCTTGAATTGAGTGCACCGTCGAATTGCGCGAATGCAAGCTCGTCTCAAGGGAGAATATTATCGATCTTCGAGATCAGCCTCGATCGCTCCGTAGTAAAGTTAAGAACTTTCTGCAGGTGCAGTCGAATTTTCCAATCCGTAGTTGAGTTGAAATCGGCCAAATCCTGATAATCAGTTCGAGGTTAGTAGACATGAACATATTGAAATTGAAGGAAACTGCCAGAACAGGAACTGCGGCAAATTTTGTAGTTCTCGGGAAACTTCTTTCATCCTCCAGACTGCAAGCGATTTTAGAGTTGAAGTTTGTTTGTGTGATGTTCGAAAATCCATTAAAGTGATCTTCCTTTTCAGCCTGATTGTAGATACTGCAATCAAACATTTACTTTTATTGAACAAAAGTGAAATTATGTTGAACTTTGGAGCTATAACAAAATTTATCGATATATTGAATTTGATCCCTCAGTATGTAGGACTTTAATGGCGATGAAACCTAACTTTTGAATGAAATCGTTATCAAGCATCAATAGCATGTCGTTGCTAATAAAGGATGAATAAGTATATATACAGTGTGTCGCATTCAAGATGAAGACACCCCCATAATATGGTTATTTAAAGAAACACAGAGTTGAATTTTCGTACAGTCATAAACGGTGATTGGTCATATTTTTTAAGATACTTAACTGAATTCTGAATTTCAAACTCGGCCTACTATGAATTGACAAATAGGGCCGATTCTCAATATTTTGTTTCGCGTTAGAGATATGGAAAAAAGTTATGAGAAAAAGTTGCTCAGAAAGTTTTACTAGGCCCATATACCATTTTCATGACTAAATTCGCATTTTCAATTTTTTCAATATTTTGGTTATAATTCAAAATTATTAAGTTTATCTCTCAATTTTATAACTAGTACGCTATGGAAACTAAGAACTTGACTACTTGATAATTTAATAGTGTAATGTATTCAAATATTTCAATAAAATAATCAAGACAAAGGAATGGGTATTTTAGTTTATAATAATCATTTTATTCTTATAACTGATTAAATTTAGAGAAGATTTATAAACCAATAATTCTTCTGATACATTTTAGCAATACTGTCAGTTTCATTGAAAAGAACATGTACAGCGGCTGCTTTTCTATGAGCAACAAAAGCACGTTCGGGGTGTCTCAAGTTAAACTCTGCAGCAACTTGTCTGCTGCTACGAGAATTATCACCAAACAACCGAATTATTTCTAGTTTTTCACTTAAAGTTAATGGCATTTTGATTCTCTGATCACTAGTTCACTAAATTTAACTTAACGTAATACTACAAACTAACTATTATTTGAAACTTCTGTCGGTTTTATTACTTTCTATGACACACTATGTATAAAATTGAAAAAAGAAAACTCGTAATAATTTTGGGATACCAAAATATTTAAAAAATTAAAAATGCGAATTTTGTTATGAAAATTGGTATATGGGCCTACAAAATTTTTCTGAACAACTTTTTTACACAACTTTTTTCGATATCTCTATCGCGAAACAAAATGTCGGTCCTATTTGTCAATTCGTAGTAGACCGAGTTCAAAATTCAGAATTCAGTTAAGTATCTTAAAAAATATGACCCATCACCGTTTATGACTCTGAGAAAATTCAAATCTATATTCCTTTGAATAACTGAAATATGGGATTGTCTTCATCTTAAATGCGACAGCGACACACTATATATATATATATATATATATATATATATATATATATATATATATATATATATATATATAATATATATATATATATATATATATATATATATATATATATATATATATATATATATATATTATATATATATATATATATATTTAATAATATATAATATAATTATGGCTCGAAAAGATTTGATGAGAATTTGAGCTTTCATATTCGGCTCGTTGAACCGGAAGAAATACTTAAGCACGTGATGGAACTCCGGTCGAACGATCTTGGTTCGGATGGAATTTTTGCCAAGATGTTGAAGCTTTGCTGTCCATTAATGGTTCCGCACATTACCCATATTGTGAATTCATGTTTCGAACATGGTTTGTTTTCTAGTAGTTGGAAGTACGCGATCATACATCCCTTGGCTAAATCTCCTAATACTCAGTCTCTCAATGACTTACGCCCTGTTAGCATTCTTCCTTCGTTATCGAAGATTCTAGAAAAAGTTTTAACAACTCAAGTTTACGACTACGTATGTACGAATAAAATTATTTCTCCTCTGCAATCAGGCTTCAGAAAGGGGTGTAGTACGACTACGGCTCTTTTGAAGATTATTGATGATATCATAGGGTTCCTTAATCAGGGCCTTTCTATTGCCATGATTTTACTAGATTTTTCAAAGGCGTTTGATACAATTCACCATCGGTTGTTGTGTACCAAGCTTTGTTATTTTGGCTTTGATGTTGACTCTGTGAAATTTTTTGAATCCTATCTCAATGGGAGAAAGCAAATTGTTAAAATCGATGGTTCCTACTCTGAGGCACTATCTGTTACGTCAGGTGTGCCCCAGGGGTCGATATTAGGTCCAATTCTCTACCTGGTGTACACAGCGGACCTGTTCATGGGGTTGAATCATTGTCGGTATCATGCATTTGCGGATGATTCCCAGTTGTACTTCCCTTTCGTTTCGGAGAGGGCTGCAGAGGCTTCTACATATATAAATCAGGATCTGGAAGTCATAGCTTGTATCTCGAAGGAACACAATCTTAGGCTGAATCCCTCTAAGTGCACTTTACTTCTATTCAGCTCGAGTGGTAAAAGGTCGATGGTACATGAGAATGTTTCTATTATGTTGGATGGCGTGGGTCTTTCTCAAAGTAATTCTGCTAAGAATTTGGGAATCATTATGGATGATCAATTACGTTTTCGTGATCATATTTTGCTTTTGGTAAGAAAATGCTACATGTCTCTTAGGACTCTGTATATGAATGTTAGCATATTGAATTTCAAGATGCGTAAAAAACTTGTAGAAACGCTAATTTTGCCGATTCTGCACTATGGTCTGGTCCTTATCTATCCTTGTCTGGATCAATTTTTCGAGGAATAGACTACAGCGCATTCAGAATTCATGTTGTCGGTTTGTATTCAGAGTACGCAAATATGAGAGGATTTCGGCTAAGATTGATGAACTACGGTGGCTGAGAATGAACCAGGTTTTCTTTTTTCATATGAGTTCTTTAGTCCACCGAATTCTATCATCTGGGATGCCTTCTTATCTTCATTGTATATTGAGTTTCAGAGGTAATTCTCATGCTGTTAATATTAGACATGGGGATACTCTCCACCTTCCTAGGTTTCGCCTAACTATCTTTGAAAGATCTTTCTCATATAATTCTATAGCTGTATATAATAAGATACCTAGGAATATTAAAAAACTCTCATTACATAGTTTCAAGAAGAAGATCAGATCGAGACTTCTATCTGCACAAATAGCTGTTTAATTTTTATTCAGGGCTACCTAATGAATGAACTTTAATTTGTTATTGTCAATTTATATTCAATGTTTACATTCACATTTTCTCCTATTAATTTACGATTTGTTTCAGTTTTTTATTTCGTGTCTGGTTCATTGTTTGTCTGTATTTCATTTCATTTGAGTTGTTTTATTCCATTAATTATTTATTTTCATTTCATTTTATATAGATTCTCAAATTATTTTTTTTTTCTTCTTCTTTTTCTTTTTTTATATATATTGTTTTTTTTTTGTTTATTTTGTTACTTTGTTTCATTGATTATATTTTATTTTTTGTAGTTCGAGGTTGAGTTGAATAGCTTTGCTAGACTTCGCCTCTCATAGTCAATAAAGTCCTTATTATTATTATTATTATTATTATTATATATATATATATATATATATATATATATATATATATATATATATATATATATATATATATATATATATATATATATATAAATATATATAATATATAAAATATATATATATATATATATATATATATATAGATATATATATATAAATATATATATATATATATATATATATATATATATATATATATATATATATATATATATGTATATGTAAAAAGCTTTCGAGTCTTTATTGGCTCTTCATCAGGAACTCTACAATAAACATCACAAAGGTATAAACAACATTATAAAATGCCTCTAAACAGATATTACTTACGAAAGTGAGGTTGAATTCAACAGGTGGAAACAGTACAAACTTTTCGCCGAACATCAAAACGATATGGTTACAACCAAAAGTGTCTCAAAATGAAATAAGAACATGGGATGGTGCAAAATAATAAAACATAAAAGAAAATGTGATAGAGAATTGTTCTAAATCTGTTCACTAAAAGAAAACTGCAACAACTCCTACATGAAAAGTGACATATTATATATATATATATATATATATATATATATATATATATATATATATATATATATATATATATATATATATATATATATATATATATATATATATATATATATATATATATATATATATATATATATTTATATATATATATATATATATATATATTTATATATATATATATATATATATATATATATAGATATATATATATATATATATAATAATAATAAATAAGGGAAATTACTTTGACAAATATGTGTGTGGACAAATCAACCCTCCAGCGGAGCTAGTTTCATGAGACCTGACGAAATGGAATTCCCAGTCATACTTCAAGGGAGAAAGTTGGGACATTCGACGTCAGCCCCACATAATCTGTTTACCTCTCCAACGAACTAATCAGTAGTTTCTTGTCCATTAACCGAGTGGATAACGACCTCTAATTCACATAACCACGTAATAGTTTTTAATAACATGCGAACAAATCATAGCGCCGTATATCTTAAACCGAAAGGTATTTTTCCCTAGGCCAAACAGAAATTCTATACGTCGATAACTCATGTCACTTCATATCCAACGTGTTTATAAAGGGTGTTTTTATTAGAAGTTCACAACTTTGATTTGACGGTACTGCTTTATTTGATAACCGATTCAACAGGTGATGGGTAATTTTTAATAATTGAGATTGAATTCTCGCACATCACTTGGTGAAACATCATAAAGAATAAAGTATAAACTTTAAAATAAAACACACTCGGCTTATGTTTCACAATATAAAAAATATTTAGATACTGTATTTAGCAGTAATAAAAAGTCGACATGTTTCGAGCTATGAACTCATTATCAATACTGACTACAGGAGGGCATTGCATCGTAATTTATAAAACAGACAAAAGCAAAGGTGATACCTGAAAATCAATTTGTTCGTTTACAAGGGGTAATTGACTATTATGGGCGGAACCTATTTCGAGAATTTCGAGAAGGTCAAGACGTTTACCCTTGTTACCTGAATGTAACAATTTGGTTTTGTTGAAATCCAGGAAGTGATTGAATTTTATACAATGTTCAGAGAAGCCAGTGGCATTTTTGTTTTGTAAAATTGACTCTTTATGTTCTTCAACACGAATATTTATATTCCTTCCTGTCTGTCCAATATAGAAAGCAGGGCATTCGTCGCAAAATATTTTGTAAATACCACTGTTTTCTCCGATGTTAGATTTTTCTTTATTATTGACCAAGAATGACTTCAAGTTTCAACGTTAAAACAATTTGTACAAATAAAAGAAACTCTAAGTCATTCTTGGTCAATAATAAAGAAAAATCTAACATCGGAGAAAACAGTGGTATTCACAAAATATTTTGCTTTCTATATTGGACAGACAGGAAGGAATATAAATATTCGTGTTGAAGAACATAAAAAGTCAATTTTACAAAACAAAAATACCACTGGCTTCTCTGAACATTGTATAAAATTCAATCACTTCCTGGATTTCAACAAAACCAAATTGTTACATTCAGGTAACAAGGGTAAACGTCTTGACCTTCTCGAAATTCTCGAAATAAGTTCCGCCCATAATAGTCAATTACCCCTTGTAAACGAACAAATTGATTTTCAGGTATCACCTTTGCTTTTGTCTGTTTTATAAATTACGATGCAATACCCTCCTGTAGTCAGTCTTGATAATAGCTCGAAACATGTCGACTTTTTATTACTGCTAAATACAGTATATAAATATTTTTTATATTGTGAAACATAAGCCAAGTGTTTTTATTTTAAAGTTTATACTTCATTCTAGGTAATTTTTGTTTAGTTTGGTTTGACATTCCATTATGGATAGACTTAAGCCAGACCAACGCTTGCAAATTGTTGAAGTTTTTGATCAAAATAATGGTTCTGTTCGTCTAACTCATCGTGACGTCGTCTATTTTATGGCTATCATAATCGTCAATCAGAGCGGCTAATTCGAATAACTATGGATCGTTTTCGCTCCACGTTTACTCTGAATGATCATATGCATTCCGTAAGACGCCCGAAAATGCGCTCCGAA
This sequence comes from Cynegetis impunctata, assembly GCA_030704885.1. Classification (NCBI taxonomy): domain Eukaryota; kingdom Metazoa; phylum Arthropoda; class Insecta; order Coleoptera; family Coccinellidae; genus Cynegetis; species Cynegetis impunctata. The sequence goes on from JARQZK010002186.1 coordinate 684,752, forward strand.
CAAGCTGTAGCTGCCGTACAGGAAAGCATTGAAGAATATCCAAATCAATCAATTCGTCACCGTTCTCAGCAAATGGGGGTGTGTCCATCCACTTTATGGAAGATATTAGCTCTTGGTTCAAAAGTCTTTAAGATTCAACTTCTGCAGGAATTAGAGCCAAACTACCATCGTATGCGCCGTCAATTCGGCCAATAGGCTGGAGCGCAAATTGATATTGATATTGATTTTCCATACAAAATTTTTTTCACCGATGAAGCTAATTTTTGGTAGAATGGGTACGTCAATAAGCAAAATGTCGCATTTGGAGTGAAGATAATGCACCAGTTTTTGTGGAAACACCATTACATCTACATAAGTTTTTTTTTGGGCTGCTTTATGGGCCGGCGGAGTCATTGGTCCATATTTCTTCAAAAACGGTGATGGTCAGAATGTTACTGTGAACGGTGACCGGTATAGAGACATGATGAGAAAATTTTTTCGTACCTCAATTATTTGGCATTAATCTTGCTGGCTTGTGGTTCCAACAGGACGTGGCACACAGCACGCGCTACAATTGATTTACTCAAAGAAAGTTTTGATGAACGAAAAATTTCACGTAATGGTCAACAATTGGCCCCACCAAGATCGTATGATTTAACCCCATTAAAATATTTTCTTTGGGGTTATGTGAAGTCACTTGTCTACGCCGATAAACCAGAAATAATTGAAAACCTGAAATCAATATGATATTGGCGAAATAAGGCCACAAATGCTGCGAAAAGTGTGTGAGAATTGGAGTTCCAGATTGAGCCCAGTACGCGCTAGCCGTGGATAATACATGGCCGAAATGATATTTAAACATCAATGCCATAAAATTATCCATTCAATAAAGCCAGTTTTATTGATACTAAAAATATGTTCCTTAATTTTATTTCAATTCAAATTTGTGAAACTCTGAGAAAACACCCTTCACAATTGCGTTGTACTCATTTTCAATAGTAAGTGCCGATCCGGCCGCTGAAAATATTATGAAAAGTTTGAGCATTACTACCAGCGTTACCTCCATTTGTGCTTCAAAGAAAAGGAAGAAAATTTATATAACAAAAAATTACGTGACCCGAACATCGATCATCATAAAGATCTAATTGAAAGAAATCTCCTTTTTGACATTTCTCTGGAAATATATCGAATATTGGAGAATATTTGAAAATTTAATTTTGTTTTGGAGGAGTGATGAATCAGAAGACTATCTTTAGCGGTCATATCGGATATTATTTGTTGTTGCCTAGAGTCATGAGTGATGCGAGTTGAACCTGAGGAAAATCTTTTTTGTCCTACTGATATCTTTGTTGCAGTGCTCCTGAAGAAGTTCAAACAGATAAAGCTTAGTTAGAGTTTAACTATTTTTAGAAACAACCGCTGAAATTAACTAAGGAATATATATATATATATATATATATATATATATATATATATATATATATATATATATATATATATATATATATATATATATATATATATATATATATATATATATATTTATATATATATATATATATATATATATATATATATATATATATATATATATGATGATGACAGATAATTTTTCCTAACGTACAACCTGCTTAAATAATAAGGGAGTTACAGGAGATATATAGTCTCCTTTGTCGATTTTAATGAAGAAAAACATTCAATTCAGTAGATGAAAGTGAACCTTAAATTATTTGAGATAGCCACTTAGAAAAATTGTGAAAAATACTCCATTGCGTTGTGTAGAAATATAAAAATTAGTGACGCAAAAAGTACCTTTCGAATTGGAAGCAAAAAACTAAAAACATCACTAAAAATGTGTTAATTACATCAGGATGGTTTGCACATTGAAATGAGTTGCTTGGATGAGAGTAGAGATATGTTGTGGAATAATTGCTTTTCTGGCCCTGCTTCAAATTTAAGGTAAAATATTTTCCTGGTAGCTTGCCACTGAGAAAGTAATTATTTTGTTGTTTCGTTTAATTAACACTGCTCATCTCCTGCATTTTGTACCACATCTTGTTGATTACGAGTTTAAGATCATTCAGTTGAATAAACTTCTTCCTAAATATTCACAAATAATGGCAGGTGAAAAATTGTCCCTAGTTCTTATTTATTCATAAATCAACTATATGTATGAATAACTTTAGATGAAAGGTATTCTTGATTTTCATTATTTTTCATTTAATTTCCAACGAATTTCATTTTCGTTTATTTCGCGGAAATGAACCGCATCGACTGTTTACTGTGTAATACTCGAAGGAATATACCAGGTAATAAAATAATGGAAAAAATGGATAGAAAAATTAATTTCCCCAGAGTTATAGTGACAGCGGTGTTGATTAAATTTCCGATGAAGTATACAAAATATGCTTTCCAAACGCATTTGCATTTTGAATATACGTTCGAATATTGTGAAACTCGAAAGTCTGCAAAGCATGTGCTGAAATATATCCTAGTGGATTTCCACCATTTCTCAATATTTTAGGTGTTGTATCGTCCAGGTGAAATTGTTATCATTTATGTGGAACCTATTATATTCGACAAAGTTTTCAATTTCATTGCGTAATCCAAGCGATCTGATTCCAATGCTTATAGAATAGGACATCATATATTTTTATACTTTTCAATTCTCACAAAAGTTTTCGTGTCAGAATGATTTTGTTCTCTAATATTTTATGACGATAAATCACACTCACACACACACACACACACACACACACACACACATATATAATATATATATATATATAAATATATATATATATATATATATAAATATATTTTTATATATTATATATATATATATATATATATATATATATATATATAATATTATATATATATATATATATATATATTTATATATATATATATATTATATATATATATATATATATATATATAATATATCATATATATATATATATATATATATATATATATATATATGATTATATATATATATATATATATATATATATATATATATATATATATATATATATATATATATATATATATATAATATATATATATTTATATAAAAATAATTATTGATATATATATATAAATATATACATATATATATATATATATATAGAATAGAATAGAATGGAAGTTTTGTTTTCAAAGATCGGAAATATCACAAAATCAAACACACAATAATATCATGAAAAATGTGAAAAACAAATGCACAAATAAAACAAAAAGATCAATCCACATAAGAAAAAAAATACACTATTCATGAAAATATACTAAATTTCAATGAAATTACTAAAGGATTTTGTAGAACATAGATATATATTCCAAAACTTTTACAGAAAAAGCCTCTTTCATTACAAACATGTAAAAACTGAAAAATAAAAAAGAACATTTTCGGGGCGTCTCAATCGAATATACGTGTAAGATGAAAAACACTTAAATGATAACTTTTTTAACAAAAACTTTGGTGTTTGCCAGCCCAATGGCCTCATCTTTGTAATTAGGAATTGAAATTGCGAAAGAAAGCTGGCGTTTGTTAAATCCAGTTCATCATATGTTTTATACAAAAGTTTAAAGAACTTCTTAGCTTCTTCCCTATTCATTCCTTCACTTCGAGCAAGTGACAAACCTTGTGACTGGCGTACGCTGAGTTCTCTGTTTCTCCTTGAAAACGAGTTGAGCCAGTGATATCCTGCCATTTCAGTCTCTCTGTTGAATGGGTGTTCGATTAATAACTTTTCAGCAAACTTATAAGAGATCAAATTGTAGATCGATCCGGAGCAAATCCAGCATTTTCTAAACTTGGATGTGCTTCACCAGCCGCTTTTCATTTTAGATGCCAAGTACACCTTGAGGACCAAGAGGAAGATCAATAGTAACACCTGAATCTCTTATACGGCGAAGAGTTCTTGAAGGAATGCTGTATTCACGAGCTGCCTGGTTAACTCCAATATCACCGGCGTTGATTCTTTCGATCGTCACTTCTAAATCTTGCTGGTTCCATTTCTCTCTGGATTGTCCACCTTTTCGTATATACTTCGTTGGCATAGCGGAAAATTCAATTATTTATGAATCAGTACCATAATTAATTAATTTGGACTCATTGAAAATATTCATAAAGGTGGGGCATCTATACCGCAACATTTTGAGGCATCTATCCTCTTGTCAGGGACAGATGCTCCGGCAGGCTATGAAAACTTTATTCGGTTTTAAACGAACAAAACTAAACATAACCTCTTCCTAGAGGTACATTTAAGGCGCTTGCCACACAAAATCTTTAATAAGTTAGATTTAACAGCTAGGATGGAACATTCGTTTAACAATGCCTTATACTTCGCTCACAAAAAAATTGTACTTACCTTTATTTGCTTACATACAGTACAATGGAAAGAGTAAATCAAAATGTTTCTGCTAACTAACACCACATATTATAATGATATTACCGACAACGTTAATGACACCATCTGTGTGATGGTAGCCGAAATACCATACATGGGGCATCTCTCCCGCTGGGGCGTCTAACCCGGAATTACCTAATATAAATAAATATGTGTGACAGTAGACCTAAAATGATCTAGTTTTTTTAGCTATCGTATTGGCATCGGTCCTTAGTACGAGTGTAAATCTATTCAAAATAATCGTATATCTTAAAGTCAGTACACATAACGTAAAATATTTCATTACTTCCATACCCAAAGGTAGAACTAATATAAAAAGTGTAAAAAGTGAAGTTACTTGAATAGAAAGCAATCATGAAAAGGAATTATGAAGATTCTATAAAGCACAAAATTCTCAAAACCTAACACTATATCCGTTACCACTGATCAATAGGATAATCACATCATTAACAAAAATACAGTTATCTGCAAATATTACATTTATTATAATTTCTAATAAGTATCCTGAAATGAAAGCTTGATCTCAAAAGTTTGGTGCTAAAAGGAGGAACACAATTTTATCTCGATTCTTCAGGAAGTGCAAACATCGAATTCGGTAGTCAATCGTGAGATTTCGCAAAGAGATATTATCCTTCCAGATATGGGCTTGGGTTGTCGTCAGCGTCAGCACAAGTCTCCAATTTTGAGTATGTGAAGAAATTCGTTCCTAAACCCCGTTAAAACTTTCCAACACAAACTTTCCTCACTCTGAACTCGTGTCTAACTCCGCTATTCCACCGCTCTAATATTGGTGAAAAGTATATAGATAAAGCACAACGAGATTATTCCCTGCATCACAATAACCTTGATATTTCACTTTGAAGTAGTATAGATTCATGAAGTAGCTTGGCAAATATTAGAAACTTTCAGGATGGAGCTAGGAGACGGATTCGACAGAAAGCAGAATTTCAAGGATTTAATCAATTTTATGACGGTACATGATGTTCAACGAAGTGCGAGAACCCGATCTTTTGAGAAAAAGCTCACGAGTGTGAATTTTCTTGAGTACTATACTTTAATGTACTATGCTATATCGCCGCTAGATCAATCTATAAAAGTTTTCATAGGAAGTTTGACGGGCGAAATATGAAATTTGTTAGCAGTTAAGGTTTTACAATATGAAGCGGTCCTTGTATCTTGTACGGTTTTTATTCCATGTAGACGATGAAATGAAATATGTCAGTTTTGATTAACCTCTGTAAATATGAAAATTTGTTTACATTTTGGATCTGAAATTCTTCAATGTTTCAGTGTATTGTTGCATTCTGAAAATTTTTATTTTTGAACTATCTGAGATTGAATTCTCGCACATCACTCAGAATGAAATTTGAACTTCAAAATAAAAAAATACTTGGATTAAGTTTCACTGTATGAAAATTACTAGAAACTGTATTTAGCAGTAAAGGATAGACGACATGTTTCGAGTTTCTCTTGATAATGATTTTATAACTCGAAACATGTCGACTGTCCTTTACTGCTAAATACAGTATATAATAATTTTTATATAGTGAAACTTAAGCCAGGTGTTGTTTTATTTTGAATTTTAAACTTTATTATTAAACTATTGTAATGTATCTGAAGTCAACAGTGATTTAAATCTCCTATACCATTATTGTTAAAGTTTCTTTGACATGTCATCGGTTCTCATTAGGCCAACTAATTTGAGATTTGGTATCTGGGGTTGTTTATGATACAGAACAATGGTAGTGAAAGTTAGACGAATACACTCAAGATTTTGACATCTCCAAACTTTGAGGCTAAAATTAAATTTCGGCGTTTTTGCAGGTAGTTGAGCTTTGTTCGTCTTTTCAGTCCCTTCAAATTGACTTAGCTAGGGGATGGGTTACCTACGTGAAAAAAAATGAAAATTATGGAAAAAAAGGAGACGAAGCAATGCTGCTCGCTCACTAATTTTTTTTACCAAACTCTTCAAACTACATAGTATTGTATATATATATATATATATATATATATATATATATATATATATATATATATATATATATATATATATATATATATATATATATATATATATATATATATATATATATATATATATATATATATATATATATATATATATATATATATATATATATATATATATATATATATATATATATAGTAGTTGATGGAATCCGTCGTTACTGCGTGATAATTAAACATGATGAATAAAATCAAAACTTGAATTTACTACGTTTATTATCACAAAAATACTTTGAAAAATATAACACTGCGATTGCAATTTCGGTCAATACATAATTATAGATTTGCCCTTACGGGTGGGAAAGAATTATTTCAGGTACCTAAACAGACAAGAGGAAAATATTTCAAGAAAGGCTAATCGAGTGGATTTCCCAAATTGGTACAATAAAACGTTCTTAGAAAAATCATTATTCTTTGAATACACTAAATATAGGAGAATATATCAAGTCAATCTGGTCGTTCAGCAAGATATCTTTTGCATTATGATTTGAATTATTCTAAAGGAGTTGGTTTGGTTCCTTTCGGTAATTTGTGCATAATTTGAAAGTTATCTATTTTTGGAAACGGGTGGTGGTTTTCACGGAATTGATTTGAAAACGTTGAATCCGTTTTATTTTTAAAAAAAGATTGTAAGTGTTCTTTAAATCTTGTCGTCAACTATCGACCAGTCTGACCTATACCTATACACTCCTTTACATATAGGACAAATCAACTTATAAACTTCTGAACATTCAAAATTTGAAGTGATATCTTTGGCATTGAATAAAAATCCTGAGAGTTTTGTCTTAGGTTTGAAAGCAATTACTCCAGACATTTACATGTCACATATAGAGAATATTATATTCAATTCTACAAAAGCATCACATATAAGTTTTTGGCATAGATACGTTGATGATGTAATTGCTTGTTTTAAGGGCACCGTGAGACAATTAGATCAGTTTTGAATTTTATCAATAGCATTCACCCAAATATAACGTTCAAAATTGAAAAAGAATTGTGTTCAAGACAAGATTTAAAGAACGCCACTAATCTTTTATGAAAAACAAAACGGATTCAACGTTTTCAATTCTCTGCCGTGAAAACCACCACCCGTTTCCACAAATAGATAACTTTGAAATCATGCACAAATTACCGAAAGGAACCAAACTATCTTACTTAGAATCACTAGAAATTTTTAAATTTAATCATAATGCAAAAGATATCTTCCTGAACGACCAGATTGACTTGATATACTCTCTCATATTTATCAAACAATAATGATTATCTCTTCTGAAATAAGTTCCTCTTGTCTATTTAGATACCTGCAATAATTCTTTCCCACTCGTAAGCGCAAATCTATAATTATTTATTCAGTTCTTAACTCAATCTGTCCGATGATGGCCAAGTGACCGAAATTGCAATCGCAGTGTTATATTTTTCAAAGTATTTTTTTGATAATAAACGTAGTAAATTAAAGTTTTGTTTTCGTTCGGCAAGCAGAATAATCTATTGGGGATAAATCTCGTATATATACGTTCATAGAATATCTTCCACATGCGGACTCAGAAATAAACATAATTTAATTCCCTACATCAATAAGACGACCATGGCGTCTAAAGGATATCAAACATGGTCTGTAAACAAACGAACATTATGATAATATCTCAAGCTATAAAAACACGGCTGTTGCAACATGCGTAGGTGCTGCAACTCAGCTCCGACATTTAACGGCACTTTTCTTATTCTGATATACGAATACAACTTGTTTTCAATCGAGAACTACTAATTATTTTTTTAACGGAATATTCTATAGTGCCGCTGGCTTGAATTTGTTGACTACGATTGTTGTGTAAAAAATTGCCATTCATCCAACTGAAGAGTTGATCTATACCTGAGTTTGTTTCAATACTCTTAGATGTCTACGAAACTTCTCAATACCTTGAGATTTTTCTGATTGCGTTTAAAAGCTTTCCTATATTTCTTTGGAATTTTTGGCTTTATTTTCCTTGAAAATAATAGACGAATCATTGGATTTGAATCTTTTTAACCTCCTGGAATATGTTCTCGAAATTTTTTTGTGTCTCGCAAATTTATATATATATATATATATATATATATATATATTTATATATATATATATATATATATATATATATATATATATATAAATATTTATATATATATATATATATAAATATATATATATATATATATATATATATATATATATATATATATATATATATATATATATTTATTTATTTATTTATTTATTTATTTCCAAATTAGCGGCTTACACAGATACAAACATCCAAACAAAACCCTCCCAATACTAATATACATTTAGAGGGTTAAAAGTACCTTTACCTAAAAAAAAGAAAAAAAGAAATCAAAGAAAAATACCTATTACAAATTGACAATGGTCTTAGAATTTAGATTTATGAAAAATGTAGGCCTTTTTATAATGTAACTATATGTTTCTTAAGAATAACCGTTTAATCAACATCTTGAAGCAATTCAAAGCCATTTCGAAGTGTTGTATGTTATTTGAATGTAAATTAAAAGATCTTATCATTCTGCACAGCGGTGAATTTTGTCCTAAATTGGACCTTCTAAATGGTAATTGAAAAAGTTCCTGAAGCCTAAAATTCCTATACCACTCTTGAGCAAACTCGTTTTTCTTTCAAAGTAAACAACACATATAATTCAATTTTTCAAATTGTTTACTTCATATTAGTAAAATATTACCCCTACTTGAGTTTAAGCTTGAGTGTTGGTTCATCATTAACCGAATATATCATTGCAACAGAAGATAAAGCTGCCAACTGAATCCATCTTCTATAAAACCAAAATAAGTATGTTTTGCATCAGAAATTTCATGGGTAAATAATATCAACTGATACTGTTTTGATTCTGATATTTCAATAATTATGTATATATACAGGGTGACTCATTAATACGTGTAAATATTTTAACGGGAGAATTTTGAGCCCAAAATATGAAGATCTAGCCCAATTTGCTCATATAAAATATTTCTCCTTACTGAGTTACAGGGTGTTTTATTTCGATTATTAAAAATGAATTTTGTTCATTACTTCAATGCTGCTTGATATTTCTTTATGATATTTGGCAGTAAGTTAAAGTAGTTTGGGACACATCAAATAATAGTAAAGAAGACTTTCTCGCTATCACCAGTGGCGTACGGCAGGGGCACGGGAAGAGTTCTCGTTTCCTAAATTCTACGCCACTGGCAGAATTGTCATTTTAGTCTCTGTAAATAAGGTATTCTTTTTCCGTAACGCTAGAGCCACTATTTTTCGAGATATTTAACGTTGAACATATGGCTGCACAATTCCTTTGATTTTTATGTACGAGTCATACCGGGTTTTTTGTCATACGATTGCATGTATTTAAATTGAAAAAAAAATTATTAGGTATTTGTTTTATATTTATAATAATATTAACAAACAATTTAAAACATAACAACTACAAAAATATCCAGCGCTACATAAAAAAAGTTCAAAATAAATACTTAAATATGAAGATCTTCTTTACAAATTTTGGAAGAATATCAAATTTATGAACAAAACTTAAAAACAATTTACAACAAATGTTCAATGTGATCTCCGTTTACCTCAATAAGTTTATTCATTCTTTCGTTGAACGATCTTCTAACTTTAAAAAATATATTTGGCTGATTCGCAATAAAATTAGCGGAATTTACAATTTGCTGCCATAGTTCCTGGCGAGTATTTATTGTTTGGGAGTATACCAGTGATTTCATATGCCCCCAGAAATAGAAATCTAATGGATTACAATCGGGACTTCGAGGCGGCCACGGAAATTCACTACCTCTGCCAATCCAACGATGAGGAAATTTATTATCTAGATAATTCCGCACTATTGATGTATAATGGGGTGGTGCTCCATCGTGCATGAACCACATGCCTCTCCTTTGGTTAAGTGGCAATTGTTCTAGCTCATCGAAAAGTTTAGTTTGTAGAAACTCCAAATACGAATTACCATTTAAATTTTCAGGTAGTTCATATGGACCTAACAAACGGTCTCCGAGTATACCGCACCAAACATTAATTTTAAACTCGCGTTGAAAATGTGACTCACAATATAAATGAGGATTTTCAGTATCCCAACTGTGGCTATTCCTCCAGTTAAATATTCCTCTCCGTGTACAAGTAGCTTCGTCGCTAAAGATAACATTTTCATAAAAGTTCAGATTTTCAGTTTTTTTATTTGCCATCGACTGAGCGAAATTCAATCTTGCAGGAAGATCTCTTGGTAATAAGTTTTGTACTGGAGTAAAATGGTAAGGTTTCAAATTTCCCTTTTTCAGTATTCTAAAAACTGTAGATTGGCTTACCCCAGTCATTGAAGATAAGCGACGAGTGCTAAGTTGTGGATTTTCTGCAATTCTCACTAATATGTCATCTTCCTGATCTACAGAAATATGTTTAGGTCGGCCCACATCACGTTTTGGCTTGAATTGTCCAGTCTCTCCTAATCTTCTAAAAATATTGCGAAAGGTTTGATGATTGAGCTGAACTCTATCTGGATACATTTCTCCATATCTTTGAGTAGCAGCAAGACAGGAATAATTTTCTTGTGCATAAACACAAAGCATATCGCGCATTTCAGTATTACAAAAAACATTAGGGCGCTGCATCTTCACTTAATCTGCTTTTAAAAAATTTATAACAGTCACAATCTTCATAGATAATATTGTCAACAACTGTCAGTTGTGACACCATCCTACTAGTTCAAAATAATTATTTAAGACTTCCTCATATCTATTTCCAAATATATGTGAACTGCATCTATTATGACATTAGACACATGCATAATAATTACTTAATTAACAATTCTATTACAAAAACACCAACATGATTGATACATAATTAAAATCAAAGTAATTATGCAGCCATATGTTCAACGTTGAATATCTCGAAAAATAGTGGCTATACTCCCAAACGAGAAATACTAGCCAGGAACTATGGCAGCAAATTGTAAATTCCGCTAATTTTTTTGCGAATCAGCCAAACTAATTTTTTAAAGTTAGAAGATCGTTCAACGAAAGAATGAAAAAACTTATTGAGGTAAACGGAGAGCATATTGAACATTTATTGTAAATTGTTTTCAAGTTTTGTTCATAAATTTGATATTCTTCCAAAATTTGTAAAGAAGATCTTCATAATTAAGTATTTATTTTGAACTTTTTTTATGTAGCGCTAGATATTTTTGTAGTTGTTATGTTTTAAATTGTTCGTTAATATTATTATAAATTTTAAAAAAATACCTAATAATTTTTTTTTCAATTTAAATACATGCAATCGTATGACAAAAAACCCGATATGACTCGTACATTAAAATCAAAGGAATTGTGCAGCCATATGTTCAACGTTAAATATCTCGAAAAATAGTGGCTCTAGCGTTACGAAAAATGAATACCTTATTTACAGAGAAAATATAGGAGAATCAAAAAATTATACTAAAATGACAATTCTGCCAGTGGCGTAGAATTTAGGAAACGAGAACTCTTCCCGTGCCCCTGCCGTACGCCACTGGTGATAGCGAGAAAGTCTTATTTACTATTATTTGATGTGTCCCAAACTACTTTAACTTACTGCCAAATATCATAAAGAAATATCAAGCAGCATTGAAGTAATGAACAAAATTCATTTTTAATAATCGAAATAAAACACCCTGTAACTCAGTATGGAGAAATATTTTATATGAGCAAATTGGGTTAGATCTTCATATTTTGGGCTCAAAATTCTCCCGTTAAAATATTTACACGTATTAATGAATCACCCTGTATATATATATATATATATATATATATATATATATATATTTTATTAATATATATATATATATATATATATATATATATATATATATAAATATATATATATATATATATATATATATATATATATATATATATATATATATATATATATATATATATATATATATATATATATTTAACATAGGTATACATAGCTACGTTACATATATTTGTCGGTTTTTCTAGATAATTTCAAGAGAATTCTACATATTCTCTACTTCAATTAGGCCTTATCAAGAGATCTACACCGTATCAATTCATCAATATATTCTAGCATTCTAATTGGACTGAAAAATTAGTTCTACCTTGACTTATCTCCGTAATCTACGTGACTTAATCAGATGCTAGTTCGTATCGAACGGAAACAGGATCAACTGATGCCCTACTATTTGAATTTGTTCATCGTCGACTCTGTTGAAAAAAACGGATATGACGAAACGTCACTTTTTTGAGGACGCATAATAAGGATGTGAACGAAATGCAATATGAATTTTATTCTGAGCTTTACCGTGGGAGCTTACCAACTCAGACTAGCATGTTTTAACCAAAATGAAATTAATATCAGAGAAATTACTCAGAGAGCAATATAACATGGTATTTTCGAAAGGACGAAATCATTTATATTTTAGTTATGTTGACAAATTTTCTTCATATTGAAATGTATTGAAAATTGAATCAAAACTGATTCGTTTTTTTCAAATACTACTGCACCAAATATCTTTTAAGTTAAGCCGTAAAAATGGCGGCGGTTAAGTAAATTTACCCAAATATTGGTACTACGTTCTGCAACGAAAACAATCCCTGGTACCAAATTTCAGCTCATTTGACCTGATGGAAGCCGCTGGAGATGTCAATATGTACCGGGAAGGATGTTTATATAAAAATAAGAAATATATACGTAAAAATGGCGGTGGTTAAGAAAATTTCCGCAAATTTTGATACTTTTGTTCTGCAACGAAAACAATCCCAGGTAGCAAATTTCAGCTCATTTGACTCGATGCTCCCATCGAGTCAAATGAGCTGAGAGACATGAAAAGTTATTCGAAAATCTTGATCTAGGAGGTCTTTTCATTGGAGTTTATTAAATTGTTTTATTGATTTTAATTTATTGATTAAGCAGTTCGAGACAATAACACTGCACAAGTATACCATTTAATTTTTTGGGCAATGGGTATCCAGAAATTTGATGGAATTTAGTGGTAGTGAAATATAATCTAAGGATACATGAAGAGGCACATTTAGTTAGTGTTCTCCTTTATGAATGAGTAGCATAATAATGCAATCAACTTGAATTTGGCGCATTTGTTGAAAGAGTCATGCATTTTTTATTGCCAATGAAATCTCGTTAGCTATATATGGCAGTTGATGTTTGAAATATTTTTTCCGTTCAGGCTATCTATCGGAAAATATTTTCTCTATCCCTAAAAGGTAACAAATGAGAGTACCTACTTTTCATCTTAGAATCTTGTGAGACGATCATTCTTCAATTTTTGACGAATCTATGGTAGTTAACGGATATGTTTTTAGAATGTTAGTTGAAGGTTACTCATGAAAATTAGAAAATATGAAAATTCACTGCAACTTTAGATATATTTCGAAATATGAGGGAAATACGCCATTGGAATAACTGCGGGGACTTCTTTGTGCTTTGTTTTATGTGGTGGCAAGTTTCGCAACAGGCTACAGAATAATGAGGAAACAATTAGTTTATTTGAAGAAAAAATATGCTCAAATAAGACACTGAGGTACTTTGTTTCGGTCTGCTAGACTATTGTCGACAAATTTAATTTGAAATGTGTTATCATATCGTAATAGTTTTATAATATATATAATTTTATTCGTGATTAATAACTGGAAAATATTTTCTGAACTTATAAATTCAACAATATATTTCTTCAAGAGTGCAGCAGAATCAGTCAACAATATTAGGAAATATAAATTTTCAGAAGGTATAAATGAGATTTATTCCAAAATCTCAGATATCTACCCAAACTCGACAGTTTGAAGGGAAAAAAAAACTTGTGAGCAGCAGAGCTCCCTTAGGTCGTAATTTGGCGCGAAGTGCATCACGTCGAGATGCGATTCTTACGGACTGAATTATATTTTGAAAAATTACGCTTAAATAGCAAACCGAATTGAAACGTCGAAAATAATTTATTTTATCAATAACAAAATTCGCGACGTTCATCGTGTTTGAGCAAAATATTTGAAACCAAAGAAGTAACGTACCTCAACATCAACTCAATCTACGAACCAAATTTCAATCCTCTATTAAAAGAAAAATTCACGACGTGCATCGCGTACTGATGGTGAAAAAGATCGATATACAGTTCGGACCGAATAGTCATAATGAAATGCAGCGCGGTTGAAAAAAAAAAAGAGTTGAAACACTCAAAGAAACTCAAGTCAACATAAACTCAATATACGTACCAAACTTCAACCCTTAAACTCAATCTGCAGAATCTGCGGAGTTCGGCAATTTTTCAAAAACTACGAAAAAACATATCTACATAAAAATGGCACCGGTTGGAAAAATTTTCGCCCAAATTTCGGTAGTTTCGTTCTGCAACAAAAACAATCGCAGGTACCAAATTTCAGCTCATTTGACTCGATGCTCCCATCGAGTCAAATGAGCTGAGATGCCAAAATGTACCTGGAAAAAAAAGAGATGAAAAACCCCGAAAGGCGCTTACCGAAGAGAATAATTTTTACAAGGCCAGAGCGAAATTTGCTACCATACGGATAATTTAAAGGACCTTCAGAATGGGGAACAACTGTAACAGCAGAGAATTGGAAAGATGAAGCAAATGCATTAGGTATGTATCATCCATCATTGAATTTTGGCAAAAGTAATTTTAAGAAATAAGGAAGTTTTAAGGTTTAGTACATAACTTGAATTTAATTAAATGGTAAAAAGTTTGAATGTTTAAACACTTAATAAACAGTTTCTTTCATTACACGCTGCAACAGTCTGTTTATGTTATTAAAATAGGCAATTGTTCTATTGGTAGTCACCTCTGATGTTCTCATTTTTTTTGAAACTCAATACAACTTAAATTTTCCTTTTTATCATTAAAACGCAAACAAATACGAACATCTGATACATCGTTATAATCAGAAAAAAAAGTTTTTTCGAGAAACAGAATGAAGAATATATTCAAAAATCGTAACTTGATGATAATATCTCGAAAATTATACGAACCAAATTTCCTCAAAAATTACCAAATTGCATTTAAAATGCATAAATTTTTCTTTTCACATGGTTTGTGTGAAAATTATACTTTTTGAGATATCGATCAAATAATTTTGAGCAATTTTTCAAAAATCCTCCGTAGTTCGAGATAGAATTTTTGTTTTTCTAATATGAAACTAGATTTTCAATGTCCTCCAAAAACTGCACATTTTATTTAATTTGACCAACCTTGTAGTTCTTATAATTATCGAGATAGCTATAGTGGCTCATGGCAATTAGGACACTGTGTATATATATATATATATATATATATATATATATATATATATATACATATATATATATATATATATATATATATATATATATATATATATATATATATATATATATATATATATATATATATATATATATATATATATATATATATATATATATATATATATATATATATATATATATATATACATATATATATATATATATATATATATATATATATATATATATATATATATATATATATATATATATATATATATATATATATATATATATATATATATATATATATATATATATATATATATATATATATATATATATATATATATATATATATATATATATATATATATATATATATATATATATATATATATATTCAATTGGTCTATTGGTACCTGCTTTTCTATATTTAATTGGGTTATGGTTGGCAGTGAGAGGTAAATCAAATATCATCAATTCAGCTTCATTATAAATATATTAATAAACGTTTCGGAGGTCCCCTCCTTCCTCAGTATTGATTTGTCTTATAAATTTTTCATCTGATATATGGTGTAAAATTGTTTAAAAAATCGTCATGGTTGATTTCTTCTGTTCTGACCATTTTGTTTTTGATTTCTTTGTACTTGTTTGTCATTCATGTCAATGTCATCTCCTGTCAAAGATCGTCAAGTGTGTTGTGTTCCGTCTGTTCTTCTTCTTCTTTTCGTTTAGGTCTTGTTATAAAAGGTATGTAAAATTGGCTCAGGTGTTTGATGTCTTGTCTGTCGTTTACTGTTTTTTCCAAATTTCGTTGTATGTGTATCATCTCCCATATCTCTCTGTGTTTCAGTTTAGGTTCAATTGTTAAAATCTTCGTTTCGTCGTAGTCAAATTCGTGTTTGTTCAGTGTTTTGTGTTTGTTGAGTGCTGTTGTTGCGGACTTGGTGTATTTGTGTGCCTTAAGTCTGTCATATAGTCTTTGTGATGTCTGTCCGATATATTGTCTATCGCAGTCCTTGCATGGGATACTATATACCACATTTGATTTTTTCAATTTAGGTGTCTGTGTCTTTAATTTGCTAAAAATCTGTCCAATTTGGTTTTGTGGTTTGTGGACTGTTTTCATGTTGTGTTGTTTTACTATCTTGTCAATCTCATGTGACAGACTTCTTGTGTATGGTATTGATATTCGTGTTATGTTTTCCTCATTTTCTCTTTGTTTTTTGGTCTCTGTGTTGTAGTTTTCGTGGACTCTTCGTCTGATTAGGGCTGCTATTAATTTTTCAGGATAGTTGTTCTTTAGTAGTTGTTCCTTCAATTCCCTTATTATAGTTGGTCTCAATTCAGGTGATGTTAGTTTCAGGGCGCGGTCGATATATCCTAGGGCACCATTATAGGAGTACAAAGAAATCAAAAACAAAATGGCCAGAACAGA
This sequence comes from Cynegetis impunctata, assembly GCA_030704885.1. NCBI lineage: Eukaryota > Metazoa > Arthropoda > Insecta > Coleoptera > Coccinellidae > Cynegetis > Cynegetis impunctata. Next base: position 701,920 of record JARQZK010002186.1, read on the forward strand.
AGAAATCAACCATCACGATTATTTAAACAATTTTACACCATATATCACATAAAAAATTTATAAGACAAATTAATACTGAGGAAGGAGGGGACCTCCGAAACGTTTATTAATATATTTATAATGAAGCTGAATTGATGATATTTGATTTACCTCGCACTGCCAATATCAATAACTGTCACTCCACATAGCAGATTATGTTAAGTAGTAGGAAAGTATTTGTGTTTCACAATTCATTCTGGAAGTATTCCATTTATAACTGAGGTCCATTTCAGTGATGAGTTGACATCTCGGTTGATACTCAAGTATATATAATACGTTTTACTACTATGGTATTTATATGTGCACTAAATACTGATATTGTTGTTTGTATTCAATAGTTCTTTGTCAATTTATAGATGAACAAGATTCTTCAGGAGGCCTCGGTAGACCAGCGGTAAGGCGTACCGCTTGTAAGCCGAGGATGTGGGTTCGAGTCCCACCTTGCTCTTGGGTGTTGTGTATGTCCGGAATTTAGTGGTTCTAATTATAAAGATAAATTGTTGGTTAATGTACATCGTTTACAAGCCCATTGGCCGTTCGGAACCGGCGTTAAACTGTAGGTCCCTCGAGTTAAAAAAAAACACTCTTCAGAAAGATTACCCAATCCCTATTTATATAAGTATGAATTAGTCATGAAAATATAGAACGTAGTAATCATACTTTCCATAATATCTGGTTTTGACGTTGAGATAGATTTCGAAGTGAAATTTTACAATGTTTCATTTTATACAAATGTTCACTGAAAGGTATCAAAAACATCGTTTTCAAGCATTATCCAAGAAGCAAATTAAAATTGGTTTATACATCATCATTTCCTGAACTCGTATTAAATAGAGAGAGAAAGAGTTATGTTTATAACCTGATCCAAGCAGGTTTCTAGAGAAGAAATAATCACACGAGGAAGACTAGTAAGTAGATGACCACTTAAATAATGCAATGAAAAATTGACAGCCAGTTGTCCAACTAAAACGCCATTAATCTACCATAATCTCGTCGATGTAAGTCTTTTTGAAACTTGTTTCGATTAATAGCTACGGGCTTCGTATCCTGCAATTAAATGTAGGAACTCCAGCTTTTAATTCTTGACGAAGAATTTACAATCATTGACTGTCGAAGGCAGAATACCATCACTTCGTCCATGTTGAATTATGATTGTTCGCAATCTTCTTCCGCCGATCTCTCGAAATATTTGTTTCAATTTCGTAGATTGATTCTATGATTAATTTTATTTGTAAGCTTTGTTGTACTGAGTGCAGTTGTAATGAGTCCATGAGCTGTTGTATAGGCCGAAATTTTGCCACTAGATTTAAGCAACATTAACTTTCTTTCAGAGAAAATGAATGAAGTTTTAATTGCGTCCATAATTCCAGAAATAAATAATATTAAAATTTCACATAAAACTCCAAATAATAAAACACATAATATTTTAGAATTTATAGAAATATTTGAACATAATAAAAAAACCCATTAAATTTGTTACATGGCCAAACAGATGTAAGAAATCAACCATTATTTATTTTTTCTAGATCAATTTTATGTTAGGAGTGAACCTTTATTTATTAAGCTTATAATACGAAACAATCATAATGTTCCAACACCTTCCTGTGTATACTTGACTACTATTATTTAGAATTTACAATGTCAAAAATGTTCATATGAAAATTAAGTAGTTCCATGAAATCGCAATCGTAAACATTTAAACGAAAATAGTGATATAAAAGAAGGTTCCCCATTTATATTTAAAGTATATTATCGCAAAGTAACGGACAAATCTATCCATTATTTTAGTTTTTATCGAAAATAACTGATTGCAGTTGTTATCCTTTAATTGAAGTATCATTCATTTTGAATTATATAGGGCCAGAATTTCTTAAATACACTTGAAGCCGTTACCTTGGTTTTATACATAGCACAAAGCTATGACATAACATTAATATTATGAATATTTGAGAATTGAATTTCGAGGATAAAAACCAATAGTACCTTTATTATTTGTTTAATTAAGAGTAATAGATATTGTTTCCTCCAACCAAAAATAATGTTTGACGATTCAATACTAGGTAAGTACTCCATTATAAAACTCATTTGAGGAAAGTGAGTATTACTCGCCTCCCTCAGGGAGGTAAGTTTATTACTATGCGTACAAGAAAAATTTTTAATCTCAGTTTCCATTGACACTACTGACTGATTTTGAAACAAATATTTTGTGTCAGCTGTATAACTCAAAAACATTGATGAACGTCCTCAACTGTTGAGTATTACTTGCCTGCCCCCTTGCAGTGTGAATAAATATTATCAAAGATGTGGATGTAAGGGTGACATATGAAGAATATATAGATAAAGGGTGTATATTTGATTGGCTGATTAAGCCAAAAACGTAGCATAAGATTTCACTAAGAGAAGGAAAACAAGAATTGAATCAGAACAATAGAAATGAGATAGCCTAGGAGAATTTAGCTCAAATACCTTTCTGTGATTTTAAGTCATACTTTTCCTTAAAATACATACTATTGCAGTGTGTCGAAGGAAATCATTCAGGTGAGGGAGTAGCTTTTCTAATCGTTTCTGAACTCCTTGATCAAGATTTTCGAATTTTTTTCATCTCTTTTTTTTCCAGGTACATTTTGGCATCTCAGCTCATTTGACTCGATGGGAGCATCGAGTCAAATGAGCTGAGAAGAAGACTATATGACAGACTTAAGGCACACAAATACACCAAGTCCGCAACAACAGCACTCAACAAACACAAAACACTGAACAAACACGAATTTGACTACGACGAAACGAAGATTTTAACAATTGAACCTAAACTGAAACACAGAGAGATATGGGAGATGATACACATACAACGAAATTTGGAAAAAACAGTAAACGACAGACAAGACATCAAACACCTGAGCCAATTTTACATACCTTTTATAACAAGACCTAAACGAAAAGAAGAAGAAGAACAGACGGAACACAACACACTTGACGATCTTTGACAGGAGATGACATTGACATGAATGACAAACAAGTACAAAGAAATCAAAAACAAAATGGTCAGAACAGAAGAAATCAACCATGACGATTTTTTAAACAATTTTACACCATATATCAGATGAAAAATTTATAAGACAAATCAATACTGAGGAAGGAGGGGACCTCCGAAACGTTTATTAATATATTTATAATGAAGCTGAATTGATGATATTTGATTTACCTCTCACTGCCAACCATAACCCAATTAAATATAGAAAAGCAGGTACCAATAGACCAATTGAATATATATATATATATATATATATATATATATACCTATATATATATATATATATATATATGTATATATATATATATATATATATATATATATCTATATATATATATATATATATATATATATATATATATATATATATATATATATATATATATATATATATATGTATATATATATATATCTATATATATATATATATATATATATATATATATATATATATATATATATATATATATATATATATATATATATATATATATATATATATATATATATATATATATATATATATATATATATATATATATATATATATATATATATATATATATATATATATATATATATATATATATATATATATATATATATAAATATATATATATATATATATATATATATACACAGTGTCCTAATGCTCAAAATTATTTGATCGATATCTCAAAAAGTATAATTTTCACACAAACCATGTGAAAAGAAAAATTTATGCATTTTAAATGCAATTTGGTAATTTTTGAGGAAATTTGGTTCGTATAATTTTCGAGATATTATCATCAAGTTACGATTTTTGAATATATTCTTCATTCTGTTTCTCGAAAAAACTTTTTTTTCTGATTATAACGATGTATCAGATGTTCGTATTTGTTTGCGTTTTAATGATAAAAAGGAAAATTTAAGTTGTATTGAGTTTCAAAAAAAATGAGAACATCAGAGGTGACTACCAATAGAACAATTGCCTATTTTAATAACATAAACAGACTGTTGCAGCGTGTAATGAAAGAAACTGTTTATTAAGTGTTTAAACATTCAAACTTTTTACCATTTAATTAAATTCAAGTTATGTACTAAACCTTAAAACTTCCTTATTTCTTAAAATTACTTTTGCCAAAATTCAATGATGGATGATACATACCTAATGCATTTGCTTCATCTTTCCAATTCTCTGCTGTTACAGTTGTTCCCCATTCTGAAGGTCCTTTAAATTATCCGTATGGTAGCAAATTTCGCTCTGGCCTTGTAAAAATTATTCTCTTCGGTAAGCGCCTTTCGGGGTACGAATTTTGATACATTCGAAGGGCTCTTTCAGCACTTCGAAATGCTTTTGCATAAAAAAAATTAATCTTATTTTCACCATTGAAAAACGCTACCATGTTGGTTTGAACTTACTTTGACCCGACACATGTATTACGGATCATAGGCTTATATAAGCAATTGTTCTCTTTGCTCTTATAAGCAAATCTTTCTCTTTGCTCTATGATTAAACCTATGATAAAATGAAAAAATACCAAAAAACTTAAATACTAGTTTTTTACCATTTAAATAAAAACAAGTATTGACATGTGATACATCGTTGAAATCAGAAAAAAAAAGTTGCTTTAAAATTTGGAAGGAAAAATGCAGGTTCGTATTTAACAAAAAACGTTGAATGTGATATCTCGAAAACTAGACAAACCAAATTTCCTTGAAAATTACCAGCTTGAAGAAGCTTACCAATTTTTTGTAAAAATCACACTTTTCGAGATATTCGATCAAATAGTTTCGAGCAATTTTTCGAAAAACCCCCGTAGCTTAAGATAGAAATTTTTTTGAAGAAATCTGAAATCGGATTGTCAATTTCTTCCAAAAACTGCACATTTTATCTAATTTGACCAACCTTGTAGTTATTATAGTTACCGAGATAGCAATAGTGGCCCATGGCAATAAGGACAACCTGTATAATATATAGATATATATATATATATATATATATATATATATATATATATATATGAATGTATATATATATATATATATATATATATATATACACCGTGTTTTAGGAACGAGGGTAGGTTAGATATGAAACTTGTCTACTGACAGCAATAGTGGCCCATGGCAATAAGGACAACCTGTATAATATATATATAATATATATATATATATATGAATGTATATATATATATATATATATATATATATATATATATATATATATATATATATATATATATATAATATATATATATATTATATATATATATATATATATATATATATATCTATATATATATATATGAATGTATATATATATATATATATATATATATATATATATATATATATATATATATATATATATATACACCGTGTTTTAGGAACGAGGGTAGGTTAGATATGAAACTTGTCTACTGAGTCTCTATCGAGTCGAAATATTTTGAATAATGCATTGTTTCAATTTCTATCAGAAGGTAGCAGCATCTTTGATATTTCAAATAAAATATAAATACATAATTGCATTTTTCTACTGCGCTATTACCTTACTTAATGTTTCCGTTAATACTTTCCTATAACTATTTTCAATATTTTCCTAGAAATTAATGATATTCCTCATTATTTGAACAGAAATTAGTCTCGATTGAATATTTATTAGTGCAGTATTTGGATTCGTGGAAAATTGGAAAGTTTTGAAGAAGTTGAGCTCTGTCTTGTGTATTATTTCATTTTAAAGCTTGTTCTGCATTGTACATGTCTGTCAAAAAATTGTTATTTTACTGGTAAATGAAGAAATAATGTAATTTTGAGACTTAGTTTTAAACTCTAAATTATTCTACTGATGAAGGAGTTTCGCTCATGAAACTTCTAGAAAATATAAATCAAAAAAAAACCTGAGTTTACTTATTAATCCAACACAACTAGTTATATCCAAATAAATGATAGATAGTTTATATATATATATATATATATATATATATATATATATATATATATATATATATATATATATATATATATATATATATTAATATATATATATATATAAATATAGATATATATATATATATATATATATATATATCATATGTGTGTGTGTATGTGTGTGAATTTCAACTCAGAGCAAATCAGTTTGTGTTTAAAAATAATTGAACTAATTCCACATAAGCCTCGATTTCAGTTATGGTGTCGTACATCTAGAAATATTATAGGTGTGCCTTTTTTTCTATAGCCGAATTTGCTTTCGAAGTTGTATAAATTTCGCCAAGTGCCGTATCTATCAACATCACAAATATACTCATATCAGAATAATCACATGAAATTCCAAGTCAAGATCTCTACCTGTGATATCTAAGAAACATAATTTCAGTAGCATTAACACAACAAATATTTGTTGCACCGATTGGCTGCATTCAGATGAAGCTACTGCAACGATAAAATCATTCCTTCTACAGAGTAAATATTTCGAACCAAAATGGGAACTGATTAAAGGAATTTACTTCACCACACCATCACTAAAATATACATTGCTTACCACTGTCTCTGCTCCTTCCTTCGCGACACAGGTTTTTATTGCTATCTGCGAAAGAGACCTGTTTGGTAGGCTAATTATTGAGTTCGTCGTCTCTCGACAAACGGTACTTGCAAGCATGGAATATTATATTTCTTCTGAATCCAGATATTTTACGTAGATTGACGTTTATGTACAATGTTTAAAGAGCTATGAAATTAATACTGTATGAACTTCCTGAAGTTCTATCCACAATAACCAGAATAGAATTTCGAAAATTTTACCTTCACTAGTAACTCAATACTTTATAGCAAAAGAATTAGAAAATTAATATATTAATGATGCTTTCTTCATTAGTCGTATTTTCCGAAGTGCCGAAAAATTGAAAAATTTGATGAACTCGTCAAATATGCAAAAAAATTGCAAAGTTGTTGAAAATTTCTATAACCGTTTGAAAGTATATATATTTGAGGAAACCAAGGAGTTCAGAAAGGGTGCGCCGTAGTTACCTTGCTGAACGACCAGATTGACCTGATATATTCTCCTTTATTTAGTGTATTCAAACAATAACGACTTTTCTATGAACATTGTATTGTACCAATTTGGGAAATTCACTCGATTAGCCCTTCTTGAAATATGTTCCTCTTGTCTACTTAAGTACCTGCAATAATTCTTTCCTACCCGTAAGCGGAAATCTATAATTCTGTATTCAGTTCTTAACTCAATCTCTCCGATGATGGTCTAGTGACCGAAATTGAAATCGCAGTGTTATATTTTTCAAAATATCTTGTGATAATAAACGTAGTAAATTCAAATTTATGTTCATTTTAGTTTTTCAATGAATAAGTGTTTACTCATTTTGATATCGGTTCTATTATTCTTATTGATTCAGTAGCTGAGAGTATATTCTGTGAAAAGAAGAAAAGCCGTGAGTAGCAGAGCTCCGTCACTGAGGTATGTATAATTCTTCGCGCGAAGTGCATCACGTCGCGATTCGAATAAAATAAATTTTGGTTTGAAAAACTAGGCTTATATAGCAAACCGAAATTAAAATCTGAAAATAATTTATTTTATTGGGGAAAAAAATTATTTGCGAAGTTCATCGACTGATCGCGAAGCAGGTTGAGATGCGATTTGAACGGAATAGTCTCCGCAAAGTGTAGCGCGCTTGAGAAGAAGAACTGAAATTCATTTAGTACAGTTTTTCAACATAAATGTCATCTTCGTAACGAATTTAAACCCTGCAACTTAATCTTCAGAGGCTGAGATGTTGAGCTAGTATTCAAGAACTATGGAAAAACAAGAAATATCTACGTAAAAATGGCGGAGATGTGAAAAATTTTACCTAAATTTAAATAGTTCAGTTATGTCTCGAAAAAAACCTAAATACCAATTTTCAACACATTTGGTTTTATGGAAGCCGTTGGAAATACCAATATGTACTGGAAAAATAAATTATATATATATATATATATATATATATATATATATATATATATATATATATATATATATATATATATATATATATATATATATATATATATATATATATATATATGTATATATATATTTATATATATATATATATATATATATATATATATAATATATATAATATATATATATATATATATATATATATATATATATATATATATATATATATATATATATATATATATATATATATTATTTTTTATATATATATATATATATATATATATATATATATATATATATATATATATATCTAATATATAAAATTCTCGTGTCGCGATGTTCGAAATGGCTCGACCGATTCTCATGAAACTTTGTGTGCATATCGGTTAGGTCTAAGAATCGGACAAAATCTATTTTTCATCCCCCTGAATGTTAAGGGTGGTCCACCACTCAATTTTAAATTTTTGATTTTCAGACAAAATTTTTTGTTCTGTTTTTTTATGATACAACATTCAAAAATACATACAACCCTAAATTTTCACCCCTCTACGATCAACCCCTATTTCCATTTGTTCATTATAAAGTTTAATTTTTCCACAGATCCACAATAGAGTTGCAAGATCGCAATTGAAAATAACAATAGTCGGTCTGAGAATATATAGTAATATATTTTTCATACCTTTACATGATTAGGGTGGTCCACCCGAACATTTTTATACATTTTTTGGACAACGTCTTTAATTTTTATTTTTTATGATGATCCTTTCTAGTTTCACCCTTCAACAACCCATATGTTTTAATAGACATTTTAATAATTTAAACAACGTTTGCCGGGTCAGATAGATTGATAGATAGATATAATGAAAGATAGATTGTTAAATAGATAGATAGATAGAAAGATAGATAACTATCTAGAGAGATAGATAGATAGTTAGAAAGAAAGTGATACATCGGCATATAGATGAATAGATAGATAGAATGATAGATACATAATTAGATAGATAGATAGCTAGATAGATAGATAGGTAGATAGAAAGATAGATAACTATCTAGATAGATAGAAAGATAGATATTTAGATAGATATAGATATATAAAAATAATTTATAAAGCAGAACAACGTTTGCTGGGTCAGCTAGTATATATATATATATATATATATATATATATATATATATATATATATATATATATATATATATAATATATATATAATATATATATATAAAAATATAAATATATATATATATATATATTTATATATTATATATATATATAAATAATAATATATATTATATATATATATTGATATATATATATATATATATATATATAAATAAATATATAAAAATATATATATATATATATATATATATATATATATATATATATATATATATATATATATATATATATATATATATATATATATATATATATATATATATATATATATATATATATATATATATATATATATATATATATATATATATATAATAACATGTTATCGATCTTACCATATTTGATCTGAATCATATCTCTTTATTTTCACAAAATTTTTTTATTGTTTCTTCTACTGACATAATATTTATAGAGAAAATATAATAAATAAAGCTCTATTGTATTTCAGGGTTTTGCTTTGATAATTCAACATTTAAAACGTAATTTAGAATTCAATTAAATTCATCTATTAGACATGATAAAACCAGAAAAACAATTTGATTGTATTATCCTTTATTAGATCAGATACATTAATTTTTGTAACAAGATACTATATTCAGGATATGTCTTATTATTTTCTTAATAATGCTGAAGCTGATTCCATATATCAATTCCCAATTAATAATAATTACAAATTATAAACTTTCAGTTTTCATTAAATATCACATATCTATAGAATTCCAAACAAAATATATTATATTTAATAGCAAAAAAAAATCAGAGAGATCAAGATTTATATCACCTATTATTTCTCTCCATTACATTTAAACACAAGTACTTGTTTATGGGGAATTTATTTGATTTTCTAGTAATTAGATAGCACGATAGTGACCTATAAAGTTGACAACAAAGTATCAGAGTTGAGAAAATCAATGAGTAGTTTAGCTAAAATCACATATTTTCTTAAATTAGAAATTTCGTTGGGAGCTTCGATGAGTAAATGAATAACTAAACATATTTTATAACTGGAACTCTTACCAACATTCTTATAAATCATTACCATACTGAAATGAAGGAGAGATAACAGTTTCACCTTTATCCTAATCCGTTTAACTACATGAATGGAATATGTCTTGAAGGAAATGGTCCATTAAATAAGCTCGGTGAGATTATACAAAAGTTACAAACATTATGCTCATTTCCCAATTTGTTTAGTGAGTATATGTTGGTAGATTATTTTCTCCCGCTTTTCAAGCAATAATGAAGGTTATTAAAGCGTGATGCAGGAAATCCGCATTAAAAACAATATCATCGTGATAGACGTCCTTCGTATATATATATATATATATATATATATATATATATATATATATATATATATATATATATATATATATATATATATATATA
>JARQZK010002186.1:717500-730000 GCA_030704885.1 Cynegetis impunctata
ATAATCTTCCACTCAGTTGGATAACATGCTCCTCCCAAGTTAGTCCAGGATTAAGAATAACTCCAAGAAACTTTGCATGATGATCACAGGGCAGGTCATGCCTATTTCGTCAGAGAATCAAGTTCAAGTTCTGAGTATTGGATCTGTTAAGGCTAAGCTGATTGGCAGCAAACCAATCAAACAGATTGGACTGCATCTCACTGACAATATCAGTCAAGGAATCAGTGGGATGATATGTAATTGTTTTGGTCGTGTCATCAGCAAAAAGAATGAGCTCTCCTCTACCTGTCCCACTGTCAATGTGCAAGGTTTGAAAATTTTTGTTGTTAAAGTAGAAAAATTGATTACGACCAGTAAGGTATGATTCGATGAGAGATATACTCACAGTTGAGAAATTATAGTGGGCCAGCTTTTTAATCAAAATTGAGTGTGAGACACAATCAAAAGCCTTTTGTGAGGTCAAAGAAAGATGCATATGTGTCCAGACCTCGTTTCAGTCCTTCCACAACAAGGTCCACCAGACCTTTAATGGCCAAAGTTGTTGATTTTTTTTATTACGAAAACCATATTGCCCAGTAAGAACAAATTGTTATGTTCAAAATGAAAATTCATTTGGTCATTTAGAATGGACTCAAAAATCTTGGAAAAAATAGGTAAAAGGGATATCGGGCAGTAATTGGTAACATCATCCGGTGAGTCCTTATTTTTGTATATGTATATATATATATATATATATATATATATATATATATATATATATATATATATATATATATATATATATATATATATATATATATATAATATATATATATATTGTATTGGATTTTGATCAAAAAATAATGCCACTTTGTCAAATATACTAGGTGTCATGAAGTTTTTGTTGTACTGCATACAAATAGAAATATAACAACTTTTTATTTCTTATTGGAACGAAGTTTCTTACGGCAGGCTTGGAGATGATAGGGATTTTGTTGCGCGATCAGACTGAACATAATGTGAAATGAAACCGTAACTATAACAACGTAAGAATGTGACAAACAAAGGGAGTAGCGTATAATACCGTTCTCTTTCTCACTCTTTCTTTTCGTTCTCTCATCCCTTCTCTCTCTGATCCACTCTGCCACGCTAATTGCCAATGCATAGTATATACTCATGAATTCATGGAAAAGCAACGCGAAAGCGTCATGAGCCGTCTCAGGACGCATGGCAGATGTAAAACATCGAAATAATTATATATACTATATATATATATATATATATAATATATATATATATATATATATATATATATATATATATATATAATATATATATATATATATTATATATATATATATAAGTTATATGCATGAAAGAACAAATTACGACAGGAATCAGATATGGCATAATGAAAAGATGAAGCTTTACAAATCTGTTTCATAAAATAATGACTACGTATAGTAAGGTTTATATTCCATTATATAGCGTGGCGATACGTGACACTCTCGTTATATCACACTCTTGCGTCTATGTTTTACGTTGCATTGACGGCCAAGTGTTCTGCGTACTGAACCCTAGTGCCGTACTTGTGGGATTCGAATCCCTGCGACTCCTGGCTTTTTTCATTTATTTATTTACAAATATTAAAGAGTTCAACCGGATTAGTACCTATAAGTTATCACTTAAAAATAAAAAAAATAATAAAAACAAAGAAAATATAAATAAAATTGAGCAATATTTTTTTTTGAAAAATTGTGTTGCTTCTATATTATTTGGAGGAACTTCGTTCCTACCTGGTGTCCCATGGCACCTATTCTTTTTTTGTATCTTCCAAGTCCAAGATCTAGATATATTTGGTTCATATTCTTCATGACTGAGGGACAAGCAAGTTTGCATCTAGCAAATCAGTATTCAAGCAGTAGAAGAGTTATAGGTAATGAGTTAGAATTCTTTGAAATAAAATTTGTATTCTCTGTAAAAATGAAGTTTGGTTATTCCATTCAATACTGTTCCGATCAAAAATCAAATCAAATCAAATATTTATTGGTACAAGGCATAAGATACAACGCGTATACAAGTCACATACGAAAAAAGTAATAGGTTTCAGAGAAAAAATACTTACTAGCTATTATAATTAAAATATTGGTAAAAACTTTCTATATCCTAAATACACAGTAATGACATAGGTACACTTGCCGAACCTTACAACAAAAGAAGTACAACAGTCAATACACACATAAGCAACTCACAAAAAATCATTGTGGAGATAGTCCTCAAATGAGTAAAAGGCTTTATTAATTGAAAAATCTTTTATTCTGGAAATAAACTGCTTAAACTCTAGCACCCTTATGTGGTGTGGCAGGACATTGAAGAATCTAATGAAAAGTAATCAGTGCCCATCCGTGTTCACGAACAATCTGTGAAAATCAGGGAGTATGTCCCTGCGATGCGAGTTGAATGCTTATGAATATTTTCATGTGAGGAGAAATGGGAGATGTTTCTTCTAATATAGGCAAGACAGTGGTAAATATACACAGATGGAAAAGTAAGCACATGAAGAAAGGCAAAGTACCGACGGCAACAATCCCGATACCCAAGCCCAACCAGGATCCGCGCACATCTCCTCTGCAGACCGAAAATGTTTCCTGCATGAGCACTAAGCCCCCAACTTAAAAACTGCATAGGACATTTGAGATGAGAAGTAAGCATGATAGGCCAACATAAGAGTAGGGAGAGACACATTATGAGAAAGTGCCCTAATAAGGTAAATAATTTTTGATAATCTTCCACTCAGTTGGATAACATGCTCCTCCCAAGTTAGTCCAGGATTAAGAATAACTCCAAGAAACTTTGCATGATGATCACAGGGCAGGTCATGCCTATTTCGTCAGAGAATCAAGTTCAAGTTCTGAGTATTGGATCTGTTAAGGCTAAGCTGATTGGCAGCAAACCAATCAAACAGATTGGACTGCATCTCACTGACAATATCAGTCAAGGAATCAGTGGGATGATATGTAATTGTTTTGGTCGTGTCATCAGCAAAAAGAATGAGCTCTCCTCTACCTGTCCCACTGTCAATGTGCAAGGTTTGAAAATTTTTGTTGTTAAAGTAGAAAAATTGATTACGACCAGTAAGGTATGATTCGATGAGAGATATACTCACAGTTGAGAAATTATAGTGGGCCAGCTTTTTAATCAAAATTGAGTGTGAGACACAATCAAAAGCCTTTTGTGAGGTCAAAGAAAGATGCATATGTGTCCAGACCTCGTTTCAGTCCTTCCACAACAAGGTCCACCAGACCTTTAATGGCCAAAGTTGTTGATTTTTTTTATTACGAAAACCATATTGCCCAGTAAGAACAAATTGTTATGTTCAAAATGAAAATTCATTTGGTCATTTAGAATGGACTCAAAAATCTTGGAAAAAATAGGTAAAAGGGATATCGGGCAGTAATTGGTAACATCATCCGGTGAGTCCTTATTTTTGTAAATGGGTATTACTTTTGCACTTTTGAGTACCGAGGGAAAAACTCCAGCCAAGATGCAACGGTTGATCAACTTTGTAGGTGGATAGACAATTAAATTTTCAAGTGACTTTACGATTTTTGTGGAAATGTCAAAGCAGCCTCTACTTTTTGTATTTTTTAGGCTAGATATTTTATCTCTAACCTCATTAAAAGTGGCCTGTCGAAAATTAAAGCTATTCATTGGAGTTAAGTTTGAAGAAAGGTAGCTGTCAAAAGAGTTTTTGGCTTTTGGTAGGCCCTTCACAATTTCTTCAGCAACATTAATAAAAAAGTTATTAAACGTGTGCATTTAGTGAATCTGTATGTATTATGTTGGATGGAGAACTTTTACTTTTAAGGATATTCCACATTGCAACATTTGGCCTATTGGAATTTTTTATGTAAGCATCATATGCTCTTTTCTTAGAGCTGCAGATATTAGCTCTATAGACCTTCCTGGTCTGGATAAGACCTCAGGATATTGCCTACTCATAGCATCCAGAGCATGAAGCCTCTCCCTAGATTCTCTCAATTCATCATTGTACCACTCAACCTTCACGGCCTGTCTATCACCACTAGGAATTCTTGATTTCTGAGGAAAACTCAACTCTATTGACTCATTTATAACTTCAACAAATAGTTGGAACTTCTTGTCAATGGTGATGTCAGGATCAATGAAAAACTGCCACCCAATCTTTTCAACATTATTATAAAGGTGAAATAGACCTACGCCTGTAATTGATCTGTAGTTAATTCTAGATTTAGATTTCTTGTCTGTAATAAGTTTTTTAAAATGAAAAACTATACCTCTATGATCAGACAGATGATGTAAATCAATAGGCCTAGAGCAACTTGTCGAGGTGATTATGTTCATGATATATTTCACGTTTTTACCTGATTTCTAATCTTTTATTGATTAATTGCGATGTTTCACTTAGAATAACAATGAACTACCATAAATGAATTTGTCATTTAAACTAAAATGACATTGTAAATTAAAAAAAATTGAACAGAATCCTTATTTGACTCCTGATCAATGAATAACGTGTACCAATTCTGGTATAATAGACTTGGAAGTTGAAAACAATATGTAAAATTTTCATAATTTGATCGCAGATTGTTTGACAAAGTGGCATTATATTCAACGAAAGAATATTCTCTTGAATTTTTTCTACTCACTTAGGAAACTCCCTGTATGTACATCTCCAGACATCACTCGAAGCTTCCTCAAGTAGATTTTGAGATTTTACAAATCTATGATAATAATTTGTCAATAGAAATTCAACAAGTTCAAATATTGTAAAAGTATCAGTTTTTCAAGTATGTATATTACATTGACTTGTTTCTTGAAGTATAATTCTCAAATTCAATTGAACAGAGAAGAAAATGTAAGGCTCAAAATACGCCTTTTCTGTATATTTAATTTTTTTTCTGATAATAATGACAAAATATATTCACTGCTTAGAGGGAATTATCTCTTTGAGTTATTGAAACGAAACTCACTAGCTCTTTTAGGATAAAATGAAATGGCTCTTAGTAATATTGTGATTTTCATATATTACCTATTTTAATCAGTCCAGATTATCTAGCTTCGAAGGGCTTTTGAGGTGTGAGATATGTCATATCAAAAATTCACGAAAATATGTAATTCTATAATTATTTTTAAATGAATTGAAAACTATATTTCAATAGGTACTTAAGAAATATTTTCTTAAACTCATGCTGAAGTTGAGGAGGGTATTTTCGTTGGTTCACTATTAACTTTAATCTAACGGCGACTAAAGAACAGAGTTGGAACCACGAAAATAATTTATTTCAACCCTCTAAAAAAATGGAAAAAACAAGAAACAAGAAAAAGTTTTCAGCTCCACAAACCCACTAAAAGTATCTAGAACACATCGAAGATGTTGTTCAAAGCCAATTCTCATATTTTGTGCTACCCGTTTAGAATATTACACTACTAATAGGACATAACTTCAACTTCGAAAACTTTACAATTTTAGACCGAAAAACTAACTATAGAAAAACAATAATATCTGCAATGATTCAAATTAAAAAAAACGACTCGGTAAATAAACGTACGGATATTGGAAATTTAAACTCGGCAATATTTTAGATAAAATAAACATCAAAAATTAACATTCAAATTTGACCATCCTATAGCATGCAAGTTTACAAAAAAAATTTCCTCATTTAATATTCCACCAACACACACAAAAAAACCAAACAAACTGCGATAAGAATCTGTGATAACGCGAGTTTTAGCATCTACATCAATACCGCTACTGCTCCACTTCCGAGTCAGGACAACATTGTATATTATTTTATCATATTCGTCTTGTGCTGTACTATTTTAAAATATCCATGTATTGTAAGTCCCGTATGCCTAAATGTTTCATGTATTTTATTTTTGTTCTAATGACTATGAGTCCAGACTGTTAGAGTGTAAGTATTTTTCAATAAGTATTGTTGTTTTTTTTTGTTCCTGTAACACAAAAAAAAATGTAATGTACGCACATACGAGGGGTTGTTTTTAGTTGTCTTAACCCTCATTTTTAGATGTTATGTCTGTATTAAATCCTATTTATTGTTGTGCATTTAACTTTATTTAATTGTTCATTGAATTTATTTTTTACCCACACAGTGAAAACTATTGTGTAATTTATATAAAAAAAATCCTATTATACTTTTAGAGCCCTGATGATGCATATTTTGCGATGACACATATTTTGCGAAATAAATTGGACTTTTATTAACCCGATCCCAAACCCATCAAATTTCCACGCATCAACATCTACTTTGGATCATTAAAGAAAAATCAAAAAGTAAATTATGTTGACATATTCGTTAGTCTCTATTTCAAATTAGTAATATTGTGCTGATTAAGTGAAGACACTAATATAATGAATAAAGATCTGGCCGCTTGGTTGGATTTAAAAATAGTACTCAATCGGAATATTCTCAAAACGTGTATAGCATCACATGCATTTCTTGTTTATCTATGATATAACTGTCCTTGCAAATGGATTTATTGACACTCAGCGTTTGTTAAGTTTATGATGAATCGTCTATTGATACCCTGTTATTATTAGTGTTATTAATTTATAATCTCAGGAGTCATGTTCCAATATCAGCAATTGATAAACGAAAATATGAAATAAGCAGTTTTTTCCCTCATGCAGATGATAAACATACAAAATGCCACCTACCAAGCTATTTATGCTGTAAATAGTGATGAGCGATATCGTGAATTTCAAATCACGTTGTGAAACGTGACTGTGACTTTTAAATATCAGTGATGTTAAAGCGTGACGTGATCACGGAGACGAATTGTAAATTTTCTGATAAATACAAGCATTTAATTTGAAGTATCGTGAATATTTAAAGAAAGGTAATTAGTATGTTGCATGATTTAAAGTGTTTATTTAACTATAAACAGCTTAAAAAACAAAAGAATTAGAACTGTAATGAAAAATATAATCAAATTTTCAAGAAAATATAACAAAACATGAAGCATAAGAAAATAAATAAAAAACTATTGGTTGGATCCTGAAGGATAATTTCACTTTGCACAAATTACAGGATGCATTGTTTTCATCGACCTGAGTGAAGAGTGTCCAAAGCTCCCTAGTTTTACGCATATTCATCTTAAAAATTATTTTCACACACTTCACGGGGAAATAATAGTCAAATATTAAGTATAGGATCTATAATATCAAATATAGTAACGATATTGAGAACGAAGTAACAACTTACGACTTAAGATATTCAATTCATATCAAATATCAGTAACAATATCAGGCACGAAGTCGCGTATCACCCTGAAATATCGCCAAGCAGATATCACATCTTTGAACTGTGACATCAATTCACGCTTTTTATCACATCTTTGAACTGTGATATCAATTCACGCTTTTTATCACATCTTTGAACTGTGATATCAAATCACGCTTTTTATCACGGGAAGGGAACTGTGACTACCTGTGACTTTTTGATATCAGTGATTTAATCACAGTTCGTGAAATATCGCTCAACACTAGCTGTAAACTAGTTTTTAGTTGTGACTCTGTCAAGTTGACCTGGATGCGTAAATACATTGTTTACTACGGTACAGCTGAGCTCGCCGCTGTACCGCAGTAAGCAATCCAACTATATTTACGCTGTTTAAATAATGACATTCTTTACTACACTACAGAAAAGGTCGCCTTTGACCCATAGCAAGCATTGCAAATGAAAGAACGCCGTAAGGAACTACTCCTATATTACTAAGATAAGTTTTTTAAATTTTAGTTAGGAAGTAAGTGAATACTTGGTATATTACTAGGGCTGTAAGTACATAGTATCAAATATAAAAAAGATATTAGGATAAGATAGTTTATATTTAAATAAGGAAGACGTCACAAAGTAAATTTGAAGAGATAATAATCTGATTTGGAACCCCTATTTTTATTAATGCATTAAACAAGAGCCAAATTACTAATTTGATTATTATTTTCCAAAATTCACTTTGCATAGACCACACTAAATAACAAACAGGAAATAAAGCAAAAGGGTTTAAAGAAGACAACACTTCGTTTTATTTTTTATTTAATTTTATTTTATCGTGAGTGCGATTTGGCGTTCCGCTTATCCGAATTAATATTTTGCTTGCAAGCATCTATGTCTTTTTCTTTGGGAAACAGACTCATGTTTCGACGGTGTGCCTCTTGATCCCTTTTTAGTCCTGACGTAAGTCCAACATGAGTTACTCAATTACTTGTCATATTATGAGGTATTATTATAAACCCTGTATTTTGAAAACAAGGGAGTTTAGACCCGATGTAATATGACTTTTTTTTGTTTTGACCTCCTCTATAGCCCAATAGAATTATTGCACAATTATTTACGGTCGTGATAAAGACATAAAACTGAAATATTCTTTATCACGTACGCGCGAATTACACCTTTTTCTTTTTCCTACTTTATCGAAACTACTGTAGGGTAGACCTGGGTAAGTGTATAAACGGGTTAAGTGCAAAATCAGGCCAGAAAAAATATAGAATATCCAATATCATCCTTATAACTATCATTAGGCAACCAAACAAACATACCCCCCGCTACTGGGCCAAACGTAGCGCGCCCGCACGAGAATTCTGGTTTTTACACAACGGTAATAATTTTTACGTGGATGCAGTTGACAGACGAGTTCCACGTGCCGGCGAATAAATTTTCGAGAAAGTAAGTATAAAGTATTTGATAATTCATTTTATGTATTTACTATTGTAATAGTGTTATTTGAACCTGTAAAATATACTGAATCGATGTATTATGCACTGTTTTTTTAACATAACCTATTTTACACTTACCCCGGTATTTTTTGCCTATGGGGCAACTGTAAATTAGACATTTTACTCTTGCCCCTTGTGGTTTAATTCACTCCAAAGTTCATTACAGGTGTTATCAAAGAGAAAAATATGGTCCGCAACTATAAGAGAATTTCAAAGAGAGCTGAATATGGTGAAGCTACCCTAAATAGGGCTCTTTAGATGAAATAAAATCAGGACGATATGAGCATTTCAAAAGCAAGTGGAGAGTTTCGTATTTCTTACATCACCTTATACAAGCGAATAAAACTACTCCGAGGCCAAAAAAGTAAGACGCAAGGGCGGCCGCCAGTCCTTCTTTTCGAAGTCGAAGAAACGAATTGCGGACAACTTGAAAATAATGGAGAAATGGGGCTACGGCTTATCAAACATTCCGAATTTGATAGATAAAATCAGAGATTTTGTAACGATTAATAATATTCCGAACCCTTTTAAAAATAATATTCCGGGAGACGACTGGATCGCTGCGTTTAAGAACGACATGGTCTATCCGTTGAAGAAACCACAGTCTCTGGAATACTGCTCGAAAAAAGTCGACGGATCCATTCCTCATACAAACGCATATTTTGATCTGTTGAAAAGGCGTTTAGAAGAGCTTAATTTGATCGAATCCCCGGAACGTGTGTTCAACTTAGACGAAACGTCATTATGCAAGTAGTACTTGGAGCGAAAGGAAAACCTTCATCTAGAATAATAGCTGGGTCAGGAAAGATAATATAACAGTTTAAGCTGGAGTCAGCGCTGCAGGTGGGAAGCTTCCACCTTTGGTCATTATTCAAAGTAATAACGTATGGTCTTCATGGATACCAGACAAAAGTGAAGAAACGTTTTAAAGATATGACCTTTGCCGCAAGCCCCAATGGATGGATGACTTCCGAAAATATTTTTCGAAATTATTTTTATGAAGTCTTTTATTCCTCAAGTGGCCGACCAGAAGCCTATTCTCGTAATTATGATGGTCATGCTTCCCATGTAGATAACACACTAATAGAAAAGTGCCCGAAACCACAACATTAATATTCTTAAGCTACCAGCACACAGCAGCCATTTTACTCAGCCTTTGGATTTGGCAGTGTTCAGATCTTTTAAATCAATATGGGACAGGAAGTTGACAGTTTGGCAAAGAAATCATCAAGGAGTGAGACTACCAAAGAAAAACTTCACCATATTACTAGGGCAAACTTGGTCAGAAGTTGAGCCTGATATCATAAAGAATGGATTCAGAAAAGGGGGAATTGTTCCCTTCGATAGGAGAGTTGTTCCAGAAGAGAAATATGACATAGAGGCGCTGAAAAGATGGAAACGAAATATTAACAGCAGAACGGTGTTGGAGCAAAATGAAAACGACAAAGGTGAAGAAAGGACCTTGGAGGAAAATAAAAATAATGAAAGAGAAGAACAAGAATTTGACGAGTTAAATAATAATAATGGCGATTTTGAAAAAGCCCTTCTTGAAACAGTCAAGTTTAGATCGAACCTTGTAACCAAATCCAGACGGCAGGACAAATCAATGGCCGAACTTTTAACATCCAGTCCTCGAACATTTGAGCCTGGTGAAGAATCCAACGGCATCCCATTTTCAAAGGAAAGCGGTTAATCCATGTCCTCGCTCAATAAAAGCGAAGCTATTGATGAGCCAGTTAACCAAAATGCTATAAAAGAGACTTCAACATCAGACGAATCAGATGCCTCCAAGGACGAAAATAAAAAGTTGATTTCCACAAGTTTCCTGCAATTGCTTCTTGACTCCGTTTAACAGTCTTCTATGGAAACAGCTCCAAAAAGAAAGCGTTTAGCCCATGGAACAGAAATTATCACAGCCAGATCCAGTGATTCGGCACGCAATATACCATCAACTTCAAACAAAAATCCTGTGATCCCAAAAGGAAAAATTAACAAAAGTAAGACTGTTTACAGGAAATCTCCAATCCAGTCCTCTAGTGATTCCGAAGAGAGTGTCTTGTACGAGGAATCTGATAAAAGTTTTAATTTGGAGGAATTTGATACCGAATCGTTCCCTTATATAAAACTGGACCAACATAATACCGTGGCTGGCAGTTGAGTCCTGGTTTCTTACGCTTCCAAAAAAAGCCTGAAGCATTTTATAGGTCAAGTAAAAGAAAATATAATGAAAAAGAGTATGAAGTTAAATTTCTGAGAAAATTCAAAGAAAATTTTGCCTGGCCGTCAATTGAAGATATTGATGTGGTTTTATTTGAAAATATAATCACTTCCTTGCCAGAGCCTACTGTAACTCGCAGAGGAGCACTCCATTTTCCTTTAAATTTCACTGGATATAATATTTAGTTCATGAAAATGTATTTTGAAATAAATAAAAAAGGCATAAGGCTCAGCTGTGTTTCTTGAAGAAAATTTTTAATTTTCTAATGTTATTGATAGTCTGGTAGTGAATGCCAGCTTTAAAAAATTGCTTATGACTTGCGAATAATTGCAGTTTCAAATATCTCGGTCAACTTGACGGCAGCCCGGACAAGTCAGTATTTGTTAACAAAATTCAAGTGCTGGAAAACGATGAATGACTTTTCGTACAATAGTTTATTCTGGGAAAAAACAGGGGTTGAAATTTCTGCGAGTCCATCCAGTCCGCCTTTTTGTCGTTAATAGAAAATTGCCTAACCAAGTATTGCCGAAAAAATTTCTTATCTCTAAAAAATTACATCTTATTGGTTTAATAAAGCTTCTTTGATAATTCTTTGAAAGATGCTGAAGCTATTTTTAGTTAAATTGAGTTGAAAGCAGTTAACTTAATACAATCATAACAATTTCATTTCACTTCAGAAAATTTTTTTATAATAATACTAATAATCAATTTTCTCAAAAATCTATCAAAATTCCATTCAGATTTATTGGTTCATATAGCATTCGAATAAGATTCAACAGTAATATTCATTATTATACTCAAAAGATATGTTCATTTGTTTAGATATTTGTTGATGACAGTTCACTGTTCATATCTCCTCTCGATCTTATTTTAACTTATTGAGTTCAAGAAATGAAATTGCTAAAGCAGAATATTATCACCACAATATGGGGAACTGTGAAATAAAAAGAAATGTTTAATGGAAAATTTTTACATGCGCATGATTTCAAAACTATTTAAAACTTTAAATTGCTTTTTCGTCGAGCGGAACGATTGAGTTTTCGCGATTACAATGTAAGAGTCTGAAAATCTGTAACTAAATTTTAGTTACACAAGGAAATATGGCGACGTATCTCGAGTTTTCTATTTAAAAGATCTGAATGGTGCAGGTTTCCAGCAAAGCTATGAATCAAAAACTTGCCCTCAAATAAGAAAATATTTGATTTCTTTGAATCGGCGTTATTCTTCTCTAAGAAAAATTATATTATTCAATCTACTGAAAGAATTGTCTTGGTGAAATCTCTTTTCAAAATTTCAAAACATGTTCTGATAGAGAGATGACTGTGATCGTCCAAAAATATTACACCATCATAGTATATTTATATATATATATATATATATATATATATATATATATATATATATATATATATATATATATATATATATATATATATATATTTATATTATATATATATATAAAATAAAAATATATATATATATATATATATAAATATATAAATATATATATATATATATATATATATA
>JARQZK010002186.1:732500-785000 GCA_030704885.1 Cynegetis impunctata
AAATAACAAATGAACACGCTGAAAGACCCAAGTCAGATAGCCAGTTGTACAAATGAACAAATTCTCTGTCAATAACAAAATTTTCAAATATGAATTCATTAGAGATACTTTTTGTTTACTTTTCAACTTTTCTTATCATTCCATTTGTTGATCTCTAATCTATTTTCCAATTTCATCTACACGTTGGAAACCGGGGCGCTATTTCCTTCTCGTCATTCCCATCTAATAACTGAATTAATCTGATTCTCACACACGGAAATGGTCAGTTCAATTCGATTGATTGGATTCAGACTGGTTAATCATCTTGTGGAGAGAGAGACTTATCTTAGCTGGTATCGATAAACGGATGATGGAGGCCACGTTATGTATTGAACTGATGTGATAGATAGGTATACAATGTTGCTAAACTATTCTGCTGTACTTATCTACAAGGATATATTTTGATATCAACTTCAGGTATTTTTTTTCGATATTCTAGTGCTTTCAGCATCTGTAAATTTAATAAGAACATAATAACAAATAGTATAGGACCACATATCTTTCATGATTACTTTAACAAACTCAATATATTTTGATATTTATATTCATTTAATGATGTTTAGTGTTATAAGTCACCAATAGATAGGGCCATCTTAACGGCAAAGCATACGAGGCACCTGCCTTGGGGCATCGGGCTCAGGGGGGCATTACACCAGTCCCAAGGTGGTGAATTTTTGATGCTGAATATTTAAAAAAATTAATACAACACAAAAATATTTCAATTTTGTAGAAAACCCTGAAATACATTCGATTTATAACAGCTTATTATACATTTTCGATGACCTCTTGGTTCACTCGACGCTTATGTTTGGCGCAGCGAGAGGGGGGTTTTAGAGGTTAAACCCAGCCAGACTGAAAATTTATTTTCAAGATTTGATTAACTTTTAATTATAACTCAACTTTACCAGTCATCACATGTTCTTGTGACATAGTGCTTTCTTCCTCAAAATTTCTTAAAAATTATTCGCGGACTGGTGATATAGATTCAGATATTCCTATTCTGGAAAATGAAATTCTTGATGTCTTAACTCTTCAATCTCGGCCTCTTACTATTTTATTGTAATTAATAAGTAAATTTCAATTTTGTTTTTCATTATGATGATGTTTTTGTTTTTGTTTTAATTTCATGAGTAAATTTATACTGCCTTGCGGTTTTTTCGTCATTGTCATTCATGATTTTTTAATGTATTTCATGTGTATGCTGTTTGCGACTTGAGTATACTCACTACCTGATAGATATTTTCATTATGTTGTATTAATAATGTAGGTAGGTACTTTATATGTAGGACTGAAAGCTAGACAAATTACTACCTACTCCAATATAAAATGAACGTAATTGAGAAGATACATTCAGGGTGCTTCCGCCTCATGTTAGTTATTAATGACTTGATTTTTGTTCGAATGATTATTATTATAATTATAATATTATACTGCATCATGTTAGCTAAAGCTATAAGTCATATTATTCTTCATTGTGAGAAAACAGAAAAATTAAGACAAAACGTAAATAGCATATATGAATATTAGTTCAATTAGCAGTTCAATTAATCAGTTAATTATCCGACAATTTGATTGATGAACAATATGAACTATTGCAATTAATCTACATATAAATTAGTTCAAATATGATCAATCTCGATGAAATGCAACTTTTATGATTAATTGCAAGGATATCGAACAAATATTTTTGTAAAATATCATTTCATAAATTGTGCTTTACCAGACGTTCCATAAATAAAATGCACAAAATTATGACTATTTTCACTTCAGAAACGTCGAACTTAGATTGATGTGATATATTTCCTTGAAATATTTTTTGTCGCATACATTTTCTAGCTTTGAATTCATCCTGACACTTCAATATATAGCGTATATCGCATACTCTTATCGAAATTTCAGTTCAATTTACTTAATGCGACTGGATAATATTCCTACACATTGCGATAAAGGAAACATGATATTATTTTTATTACAGAGACACTGGATATTTTAACAGATTACTTTTTCGAGCATATTGATTACGTAGGTATGTTTTATTCTTCGTTCTATTGAAGATAAGGTTTGGCTAGTGCACTTTATGTCTGTATGTGTTCTTTTTGAAAAGGATATGCTTCTATCAAGAATTTACCGCTTTGTAATCAGTATCAACAAAATGGATAATATTTTGCATAGGTAGTAATGACTTAAAAAAATATGGTTTCGAAGTTCTGATATATGTTGATTACATTTTTTTTTATAAACTCTCAAGTGAGTGCACTAGCATAAGTCATTGCTCTGATGCTGTGAAATGTTTGAATCCCAGTATTTCAAATCACTGTTTTGTGCATAAACCAAACCTGGACATAGAACTGCATCGTCAGTGATTCAATTGGTAACTCCAATTGCCAACTTGCTTCAAAAACTTGGTTATCTCTTTCGTGTTGAAAATCCTTTTGCTCTAAAGCTGCTATTTGTGCTTTTTTATAAGGCTCCATGCGACAAGTTCAGCAACACTATGCTTATAGTTGAAGCGCTGCACCTGTGCACTTCTTGCACTTGAATCAATTCAAAAATGAGCAGCTAGATTACAGATTACTTGTCCTTTATCGCACACCTTCACTTACACTAATATGGAAGGATGGTTGTCGGCTTGTGTCTCTTTTACAGATTTTATCACTTGTTCAACTGTGATGCGTTCATTATTCTATCAGAATCTCAATTATCTCATAACACTTTCAGTTACTTCACACAAATTTACCAATGCCATTCCAACGGCCAGAAAATCGGTCTAAATGAAGAAATTCCCAAACTGAAGTATTTTTGGTTCACTATAACATGAAGCGGTTTAAATCCAGGATTTGTTGACATAAGCTCGGGGTATTTGAAACATTTTATTGCTTCTCTTGACTATTGCTCATGAATAAAACGGCGCTTCTTGCACTCACCTCTCCAATTATGTCCGTAAAAAATAGAAACGTCGGCAGTCCTACTATTTTTGGGAATGTACATTTAGTAGCAGTTGAAGAATTTAAAACTTGATAATCTATTAAGTTGTGTAAGTTGTTGGAGAAAGAAAGTTTGTAAAAAATTTCACTTTTATTTATCAAATATGCTTGACGCGAGGTTCGTAGTACTACCTTTTCATCATATGATGACTTCGCACTGGTATAATTGTACAAATAAAGGTTTAAATATATAATCGAAATTGTCCAGGAACTAATGTGAAATAATATTGAAATTCAAACCGAACCATCATCAGATACTGCAACTGTTGAACAAGTTGAGTGAGGGGCTATTTGTGAGCTTTATCTGAATATTTAAGCAAAACCTAGAATATTTGAATCAAACCTTTTTTGCAGCGAGCTGCATTAGAAAAGCAGGTTTTCATAACATATCCAGTTTAAAAAATCTATTTATTCATTCATGATTTCTGTTCCAAATCGCCATTCAAGATATCATACGAAACTAAGTACTCACAAACTTTCAACCCTATTCCTACAAAATTGCGCCATTTATCGCGTGAACAAGATTTATTTCCTCACCCTTGGGGGTCAACGCCCCAACCCATTCACATCGAAATGAATACTATACAAGATATCATACGAAACTACCTACCTACAAAGTTTCAACCCTATGATCCCAAAATTGCACCTTCTATCGTGTCAACAAGATTTATTTTCTCCCCTGGGGGATCAACTCCCAACCAATTCGCACCAAAACCAATTCCATTCAATATATCATAAGAAACTACCTACTCAATCCTATTGCTTCAACATAAGGCCTTTATCAAGTGAACAAGATTTATTTCTTCTCCCAGGGGATTAACCCCCCAACCAATTCGAACCAAAACTAAACACCATCCAAGATATTTCGAAAATTCATACTTACAATCTTTCAACCCAATTACTCCAAAATGGCGTACCTTTATCGTGTAAATAAGATTTATTTCTTCCTCCTTAGTTACCCCCTCAGTAATTCGAACCAAAACCAATCCTAAACCAGATATCATACGAAACTACCTAAACACAAACTTTCAACCCTATAACTACAAAATTGTGCCTTATGTCGTGGAAATGAGAATTATTTCCCCCCTAAGGGGGTCAATCTTCCAACCCATTCGATCCAAAATCAATCTCATTCAAGATATCATACGAGACTACCTATTTACAAAGTTTCAACCCTATTTCTGTAAAATTGCACCCTTTATCGTGTGAACAAGATATAACTCCACCTAGGGGGGTCATCACCACATCCAATTTGAACCAAAACTAATCCCATCCAAGATATCATACGAAACTACCTATTCACAAACTTTCAACCCTATCGCTTCCAAATTGCGCCCTTTATCGTGCAAACAACTTTAAAATACATAAGCTTATTTATATAGATAGAAATATATATATATATATATATATATATATATATATATATATGTCTATGTATATATAAATATATATATATATATATATATATATATATATATATATATAGTAATATATTTATATATTTATATATATATATATATATATATATATATATATATATATATATATATATATATATATATATATATATATATATATATAGATATATGAAATTGAGTTTTTGGTGCCAAGCATCATAAAAAGTCCTGAAAAAAAAACTATCTTGGTCCTAGGTCCAACTTTGCTAATCGCACTCATTTTAATGAGCAGGTTTTCAAAGTGAAAACCTGCTAACAATCTAGAGAGTTAAAGTTTGAACCCTTAGTTTCCCCTCAAATGGAAACTTACCTGCTCTGTCCAAACGTGCACTTAGAGCTTGACAACTACTCCTCTGGGACTTTCCCAGAAACATAGTTACAACTATACACATCTTTGACATTGATATTTCAGCGCCAAACTGGTATTTTGAGAAGCTTTCATTTCGCTAGTTGAAAGTGAATTCAAGTTGATCTTCTATATCTTCATTCAAATTACACCAATTAAAAAATATTAGACCAATATGAAAGGCCATTCAATCATTTTATCTACAATATCCATAATACGATAATAATAACATGACTTTCATTAATTTAGTGTACATTCAGTAACACTAGTAAATAAAAGCGGAGTATAGCATAAGTTACTCCTACTGAAGTCTAGCAACAAACATGAATTAACATAATATTGACTCGATCAAACGAAGGAAAAAAGCATGAACATTAGAAGCTTGATTATAAATCAATCTCAAAACAAAAATCAATATGCAAATAAAATGATTTCAAATTCTAAGTCAGTAAATCCCAGTGACTTGTGCCACCTGAAAATGAATTGAATAGATATTCATATATTTTCGTATTCTGAGCACAAGTTTCTAGAACAAGTAGACTATCAGTCGACTCCTCAAAAAAAGCCTTAGCTCAAACAGCAATTTTTACTCACTACAATTATTGTTGAATGTTTTTAAAGATTTTGTAATATTTTCCCAAGCGAAAAACAAATAGGCAAAATGAACTTTGTATCCAAGCAAAGGCAGAGGAAAGTTCAACATAAGCAAGAGTAAGGTTTTAATTAGTTTTTGCCAAAGTTTGGAGTTAATTGCACCCACATATACATAACAAGGTTTACGTAGCCGTAAACATCCTCTATACCAGAAATACCACACATTCAAGAACAATCCCCAGCTTCAGTCCGTTTAGATTCTGAACTAAATAGGAGATGTTCACAATTGGAAAGATTAGGTTGCAGGTTGCGATCCTGAGTTTAATAAATAATCTTCAAATCTTCATTGAATATCACGTGATTCCTTCAACCTTGAAAAGTAAATATAACTGCGTATCATCTGCAAATACATCAGCCTTACATAATTCCTTAAAATAGTAAACATCGACTGTATAAATTATGAATAATAGAGAACCCAATATAAATACCTGTGGTACCCCAGATGTCAAACAAACAGAACTCAACGTAGCAACATTCATTACAATATACTATATGCTGTATGCCGAATCAAATATGATTGGAGAAACTGAACCGAAATTATATAACTATTTCAAATTTTTCTATAATTTACCTTGAAATATGAGGCACGCACGAGAAGAATTTATTGAATACTAGAAGCTGCGTCTAATTCCAGATATTCAATTTCGTCACATACAAGTCCAGCTTATTGAAGAATTTGTTTTTATACTGATTATCCTGGTCAGGACATGATCGAAATGTTATTCGAAGAAAGTAGTCGCCCCGAAGTGTATCGCGCAACTCCAAAGGAAGATTTCCCAACGTGATTCAATATAGTAATAATTTTTAACTTTCTAACTCAATTGGAGAGGGTTTGGGGTTTTTAATGACCCTTCTAAAACAACAAGAAGGCTAAATTTCTGATATAATGTTTATAACAAATTTCCACATCTTTTGCTACAGGTTTGAAAAATTTGCGCCAATGCACAACCACGCCAGTCCCTACAAGGAAAAAAATACTGTCGAATTCAATGGATAACAATTTCATCATATACAACAAATGTGTTGATGCACAGTTCTAACCTATATGGGAGATTATATTTTAGTGTTAGTGAGCATGATACTTTTCATTTCATCAAATTGTGTCTATATTTTTCTTTGTACATTTGAGTTTCGTTGTCTATAAATTATATGCCTTAACTGTATCCACTAGTTGAAACTGTTCTAAGCATTAATATTTGCTCGTTGGACAAGCAAAATTCAAAGTCAATTGTAATGAACGATTCAGAATATAGAAACGACAATTAGTTCTCAATTATTAAGGAGATAAGCATCGAGTAATATTCGCTGAATTCTAGGAAATGAATTTTGTACTCGAAATGAACGAGATTGGTTCCCATAACTCATTAATTATTCCTACGGCCATTTACCGAAGTCAGAGTGAATATTCATTTTCTATTAAGGCCATATACGGAATACTGAATGAAATCTTTTTATCTTTCTTTTCCGATATTAAACTTCTATTCAATTATGCAAACTGGTAAAATTAGCCTGACGCTCGGCTAATGTTCAAAGCATCTTCTGAAGAAGTATGCTACTTTAAAGCAAAAGTTTGCTATGAAGTAAAGTAAAACAAAACAGAAAATCCGTTTTGGAATTATTTTATTTTCTGCGTTTCTGAAGAGTTGCATTCCGAGAAAATGGACAGTCATTTCTTATATTATTTTTTTCATTTTAATCGAGCAATTTAACTGGAACAAAATATATTGAAGGCAGCGATATGTAAACAGTTGACTATTGAAGATTTCTTTCCACATATTTTTTATTGCTAATATAAATGATTCCAGTTCATTTTAGCAGATCATTATTCAATAAACATTTTCGTGAATAATATGATTCTTGCTAAAAAAGAAAACGCGCGAGTAGCAGGTCACTACCGACGTAATTTCCATTTTTTTTTGTTCCTCATTAACTAAAAATTCAAAATCTCCTTAGTCAATTTGGAAGGGCTGAGGCAATGCGCAAAGTTAAGAAACCAGCAAAAATGCTTGCAATTGAAAATACGGTAGTGAAAAAAAATATTTTAAACCCCCTTAATACCACCTCTATCACATCAACCGCAACAAAATTTTCAGCCTTCTAACTCAATTCGGCATAATTGCCCAATATCCAAACCACTTAAAAAGCAGTTGAACTCAACTTGAAAACTGTGGCGGTCTACGGAATTTACACAAATTTTGAGAGTTTTGATGTTCGCCAAAAACACTCCAGATACTAGGAGATCATTAAATATACTGGAAACAAAACAATGTATAATATATAAATATATATATATATATATATATATATATATATATATATATATATATATATATATATAATATATATATATATATATATATATATATATATATATATATATATATATATATATATATATATATATATATATATACTGAATTCACACAAATTTGACAGTTTTGATGTTCACCAAAAACACTCCAAATACTAGGAGATAATCAAATTTACTGAACAAAAACAATGTAT
The DNA here is from genome assembly GCA_030704885.1 of Cynegetis impunctata. Taxonomy (NCBI): domain Eukaryota; kingdom Metazoa; phylum Arthropoda; class Insecta; order Coleoptera; family Coccinellidae; genus Cynegetis; species Cynegetis impunctata. The sequence continues at coordinate 740,486 of JARQZK010002186.1, forward strand.
AATATATATATATATATATATATATATATATATATATATATATATATATATATATATATGCCAGAAATATATATTTGATAATTTTAGAAAATTTCTTGGGCACGTGGCTCAGGTAAAATGTAGATTCATTTGTCTTTGCTATTAAATCATTTATTCATTTATTCTAACGTTTCGGCATTACAAAGCCTTTTTCAAGGACTAGTTTGAATTATCTTCGGAAACAACTGACACTCATTTCATTAATCTTATACACAAAGTTCGAATGAATTCATTTTTACGTTTGTTTTTACTTTCTCACCCCCCTTTCTTCTGTAATTCATATACGCGTATATATATATATATATATATATATATATATATATATATATATATATATATATATATATATATATATATATATATATATATATATATATATATATATATATATATATATATATATATATATATTTATATTATATATATATATATATATATATATATATATATATATATTTTATTTTATATATATATATATATATATATATATATATATATATATATATATATATATATATTTATATATATATATATATATATATATATATATATATATATATATATATATATATATATATATATATATATATATATATATATATTGAATGGAATTGGCATTTACTTGGTGAAAGTTCATATTCATAACTTTATAAAGAAATAAAAAACTAACTTTTCACAGGTTGAAATAAAAATCTATTGAGTAAACGCGTTTCGTCATAACATTGTACGAGATGAAGTCAATGTTATGACGAAACGCGTTTACTCAATAAATTTTTATTTTAACCTGTGAAAAGTTAGTTTTTTATTTCTTTATAAAGTTATATATATATATATATATATATATATATATATATATATATATATATATATATATATATATATATATATATATATATATATATATATATATATATATATATATATTTTGTAATTTATTTATCTAGTCTTATATATGTTTAGTTTAGGCAGTATAGAATAAACCAAACTGAGGAAACCATATAGACGCTTAATGTCAATGGTTTGTTATATACCGAAGAAGGCAAACACGCCGAAACGTTTATTTATATAGAATAAATTGATTTTACTACATAACCTAGAAACGCAGTCACTCCAAAGATAAATATATATATATATATATATATATATATATATAATATATATATATATATATATATATATATATATATATATATATATATATATATATATATATATATTCCCATCACATATGGGCATCTCTAGCGGCTCCCGTCCAATCAACTGAACTGAAATTTACTATCTGGAGTAATTTTCGAGGCAGAACTAAACTATTAAAATTAAAGTAAATTTTTTCAACTTTCGCCATTTTAACGTTGATATTTCTTGCTTTTTCATGCTTTTTGAAAATGTTTCTACCTCCTCAGCTTCAGCAGATTGAGCAAGAGGGTTGAAATGCGGTACCTGTGTTGAGTTCATGTTAAATTACGATCCTTTGTGGGTTCTAACTATTTTCCTTGACCGCGCTGCACTTCGAGGAGACTACTTTATTCGAATCGCATCTCGATCTTCATTGCTATCAGCAAATGCACTTCGCATATTATTATTTTTTTTGAATGAAATGAATTATTTTCCAATTTTTATTACGGTTTCATATTAAAGTTTTTTTGTAAAATTTAAAATCAGTTATTTTTGAACTTTTATTTCGATTTGCTCGCAATGGTAAGGTATTTTCTAAACCATAATTTATTCCATTCGAAGCGCATCTCGAATCGATGTGACTCGTATATTTGTAGTAGTTCTAGTATTCATATTAAAAATGAATAAATATTCGACATTTAAATTAGAATTTGGTTTAAGAAACTAAATTGATTCAAAATATATCAAAACGAATAAGTAACTGTTAGGAGAAGCTTATGAAAATCGACTGGAGAGAAACTTATAATTTTAAAGTCCTATTCAGCCAACATAGGACTATTTCTATACTTCAAGATAATGGACGTCTTGATTACTACAACCAAAATGTGAGATAATGGTTTCAAGTAATCAAGCGCAGGGTTTCCCAAAGATTGTCATTAACTGGGATGATATACATCAGAACTTTTATGGTCTTGCTAAATACGGTCAGGTACATCGTAGAGAATGAAATTGTCCATAATAAATTTCCGTCTTGCAAGATGAATTTGTGTAGCCAAACTTCTGTAATGAGTTTGATGTCTTTGAATGCTCACGTTTATACCTACACGAAAAATTGCTAGGATAATTTCAATTTGACTTACGAGGAAGTATACATGATGTCGGAACTTTAAATAATGAATAATGAGGACTAGCTACTCAAATTGAGCTGTTTTGGTATAGTTGTGAATCTATCAACTTACACCAGCCAGTTATTTAAACTACCCATTTCAGTATAACCTAAACACCAGGCAACTTGTGAATCCTAATGAAAGAGAGAAAGAGAAATAGCTTTATTGTCACATACAACCATAGGTATGAACATATGTTAAGAATAAACATATTTTGCATATTACAGAAAAATATTAAGATATGTTGCTACCATAATGTGGAACTCATGGGTCTAGATACATTGTGAAATTCAGTTACAGAATAAAATTATTCTACTACTGAGTAAAATGGTCTCTAGAAGAAAAGCGTTGTCGAACTTCGGAACTTTTTGTATGTACTTAAAGATTTTAGCTCCAATAGTAGGTGATTGTATAACTTTCCGGCAATGTACGTAAAGGAGTTTTCTGTTAAGACAGACGTGGGCGCTATTAAATAAATATCGTTATCTGAATTTCTTATGGGATGCGTATCATTTGGTCTTACTGAAAAGTTATGAACAATGCTTACGGCATGGTTTACTCTTTTTGGAGTAGCGAAGTTCATCTTCAGAGAGCACACTAATAACAGAAAATCAAATCGTATGACACCTAGTGAGCAGTGTTTACTTAGTTGAAATATGCAAGTTGACCTGTGTATAAATATATATTTAGCCCCTTAATGCATGATTTTTTTAAAATTGATAAAAAAAAGGTGCAGTGGGAAAAAGACATATATTTCATCAGAAAAATATTTGAAAAAATGAAGCACAATATTTTATGTCAAAAAAAAAAGAAAAACTGGTTTGTGCCAAATATGGCACAGCATGCAACATGATCTAAAAATATTTCATACAGCCAATATTTCATCTTCATCTGATATTTTGTCTTCACTTTCATTTTGATTAAAATTATGTATAACTACATTTTTTTATGCATAAAATAACTTGGGATCTATATAGGGTTGCCAACCCTCCCGGATTGCCTGGAAGACTCCGGTAATAATGGTTACCCTCCCGACCTCCCGGGTTACAATAATTTCTCCGGTTTTTCTGAAATTATACTTAACCGTCGCTGTAACAAAACTTCGATCTTTAATGATTATGATTTTATGGTGAAAATTCGTCAAATATTAGATACTGCTCGAAAACAAAGTGAATATAAATTTAAAATTGATTGACAATGTCGAGAGTTAGGCAACCCTAGATCCATAATATATCTGAAAAAGATTTCTTTCACATCTTCTAAATTCATAATCGGCAGATATGGTCAAGTCAGATATACTTTTGAACTGCATAATGTTCCATATATGGCACAATAAGGTCAAGTCAGATATACTTGAATTGCATAATGTTCCATATATGGCACAAAGTGATTTTTAGATGGAAAAATATTTTTTTCAAAAATACGAGTACTTGCCACTATGAGGCAGTTACTAGAAGTATATTTTTTACAAAAACAATTTTTATTGGGTAGAAAGTTACGTGGATGAACTCAAAACTATTACTCAATCTGCAATTATACTGACAAGCAGCTGATTCATCGTCACCATTTTGAAAAACGTATATAACTGCGAAATAATTACAGAGAGGGAGCTGCCTCTTTGGAAATATGTTTGTATGTGCCAGAAATGGCAATTCATGCAAATAAAGTAATATTTCTCTGGCGTATGTATTAAAGAGATGTAAAACATTGGTTTGTGCCATATTTGGCACACGATGCAATAAGGGGTTAAAATATAGATACATATTGATCATTCAGTATATCAGTGCTATTCGAACATTTTTTTAAGATGCTGCTCCTCATTAAAATAGTCAATATTCTAATATTAGAAGCTCAAAAACTGAAACCAGGTATTATAAAAATCAGGAAAATTTCTTTGCACTCAAAAAATTTATTATTGTCACACAAAGTACAATGCATTGCAAACCATTTCTCTAGTTACCTAATATTTGTTTGAAAAATTGACCACCGTTAATCCTTTGAAATTTAGAACTATTAAAATTAAGATATAGCGTATAACTCGTAAGAACTCACTAAAATTAGTTGAAAAAAACCACAAACAAAATTTATTAAGACATAATGAGCCTGTTTCTTGTCCACAATTAGTTATTTTGCAGGCTTCAATTTATTCAATTTAAGTCTTAAGGTGGCCCAATTCCTAACCTGTTTCAGTATCTACAATTAAGATTAAAAATCTCCCAAGTATTTGTATGATCAGGCAAATGGTTATAATATATTCATTTCGAACTTCAATCCACAAATACTCAACTCAAGCTATTTGAAAACAAATGATAATTCTGTATCAGAGAAAACAGTTTTTTTTTAAATGAATTTCTTTTTCGAAATGAGTTAGTAAATTTGAGTTCAATAAAATTCATTTTCAATTTTTTCATGTATGATGCCGACATAAATTTTCGCGATCTCATTTGGGGTTGCGATCTATAAATTGAATACCATTGCAGTAGATGATATTCCTTGTCACCTTCTCTTTCATTTTCAATATTATTTTAACATTAAGTACTAAACACACAAGTATCATAGGTAGGAATATAAGTAACTCGAAAGTGTTACATTTCGTGAACATAAACAAACTAATGAATTGTTTGGAAACACAGGAATCTATGTCAGTTTTAAACAATTAGACCAAGTCCTTACTCATGAACAAAGTCAAACGAATAAATCAGATCTGTCAAAACCTCAAAAATAAAATAATTTCTCCAAACAAATGCCAAGATAATAATTAGACAGTTTTATATCAGCAGTCAGTTCTGCTTTTATTCTTGGAAAGTAAACTACAGAAACCCTTACCCACGTAATGTTCTTCGATATTTGATTTTAGGATTTGTCTATGCAATGACATTAGATGTAAATTCACTTATGCTATATAGTTATTAACGTAACAAGGCCGATATGTAGCAAATAACGGATGAGGTTGGATATTGTAATCCGAGGCGCAGCCGAGGATTATAACTAACCGAATCCGTTATTTGCGTATCGGCCGTGTGTTGTTAAAAATTTTTCGTAATCCCGTTGAAATATTATATTTTGATTCCGAAGAAAGAAAAAACCCCGTACCTCGCATTTCTAAAGAAAAATCCCAACGTCGTGCACTCTGTTGTCATGGAACAGTTTGACAGTTTTATAAACAACGTCAGTTTTTTGTGTTCTCAAGTTCGCTTTAACGACGACCATGGATGAAATTGAGGAAGAAAATCGAATTCCTTTTAGAAATATTGGGAGAATCATGTGAAGTGCAGCGAGTGTTGATTAACTGCCGAAAATAACTCAAGAGCGATATCAAAAAGAATATGAAAATTTTGAAATGTGGCGTAAAAGCAAGAATGTAAAGGTGGTCGATGAAGATGTATTATTAGCCTATGCGAAATGAAAATCAGAGGTTTATTCTCCCAACTCGCTGTGGACCAAGATTTTAATGTTGTTATAGTAAGCAGAATGAAGTTTTAAAATAAATATTTGAACAAGTGATTTCTTAAGGGCCGCCGGCCGTTATGAAAGTATAACGGCCGGCGGCCGTTAACACTGACTTTTCAATTGTCATCTGAATACCGTTAAATCAAAATAACAGTATGGGATTACGAAAAATTTATAGTTATTCTAGAAAATATGAATTTTGTGTACGTGTTACATGGTTATTGGTTGGACGTTCTGAAGGTGTTGGTCTACTAGAAAAAGGGTTCATTTGTTGAGGTATTGTGTTTTGAATCATGTTGTTTGTTAGATGAATAAAATCAGTATATATTTTGCTTAAATGCTTTACATCTGTCCTATCTTTTCTAATCTTAGTTGATTTTTTCAGGATATGCAACACGTCTAAAATTTCTTGGTATTTCTGATTTTTTTTAATGTCAAAAATTAGAACCTGTTCATTCGTAAAAATGACAGGTAAATATATATATATATATATATATATATATATATATATATATATATATATATATATATATATATATATATATATATATATATATATATATATATATATATATATATATATATATATATATATATATATATATATATATATATATATATATATATATATATATATATATATATATATAAAATTATCCGTACTATGTTGAATCTGTGTCCAAGAGAATCCTGCAGAGAATATTTCATTAGACATAAAATTTTGATAAAATTTTGACTTTCCCAGGTACGTATATTTTAAACTGTATTCTGTTCATAAAAGAGAATATCAATTCATTTGAAACGCATAGTACGGTTCATAATTATCCGTCGAGAAATAGCGCTTTACCGACTATCCCTAAACACAAAACTACTAAATTTCAACAGAGCCATATATATCAGGGAATTAAATTATACAGTCTTCTACCTGAAAATTTTCGAAATCTAAGCCAAATTCCACTTAAAAAATGTCTCAAGACAGTGCCTCTATCCAAGGGTTATTATGGCGTGGAGGAGTTTATGCTGGATAATGCTCTGACTTAATTTTGTACTTTACGCTTAATACCTTGATCTAAATTTTTTATTTTTTTTGTAACTCTCAGATAGATTTTCCATTTTACGGTTTGTATTTTAATTGTTGAGTGCTGTTGTATTTTGCAATTGTTTGTAATTGACTTATCCTATACATTTGTCAAATGTATAGGATAAGTCAATTAATAAATTATTATTATTATTATTATTATATATATATATATATATATATATATATATATATATATATATATATATATATATATATATATATATATATATATATATATATATAATCTCTTGATAATTATTAGCAATAACAGGCTGGTTGAATCTTACGTTCTATACCGATAATTTTGCTCTACTTTTTTAATATTTTCCCGCGACTAATTTCTTTGCTGTTAAATAAATAGTACCCTATTATTATTTTCGAACATTACATAGGTAAAGGTTTCTGTAGTTTCCCTTGCCTTCTAATGATAACAATTTTGAATGTTGATATTGGACTGAATGGCGCGTAGTAGATGGCAGAGGGCGGCCACATCCGGAAAAAAATTTTAACAAGACAAATCAATCTATCTATTCAATTTTTTCAAGTCAATAAATGTCAAAGAAATTTCAATTTTTTTCAAAAGTTTGAATAACTATGAATGTCGTAGTGAAACGTCAATTAATTAAATCGAGTTTTTTAAGATTCAACCAGCCTGTTATTGCTAATAATTATCAAGAGATTAAAAATAGATCACAGGCAACAACAATTCGAATAAATAATTAAATATTGCAAGCTGAAAATATGGCAATGATCCCAAACTTAATCTGAGAATTTCATACATTGTTTTATAATGTAAGTATCTTTTTTTTTTAAAATAAAAATTTCATTAAAAACAGCTACTTCCATGTAAACGAACTATACCGATAATTTTTGCTTTACTTGTTTAATATTTTCCCAAAACTAATTTTCTTCTTTATTGTTAATTTACTCTTTCTGATATCTCTCGGATGGAATTAATCGCCTCCGTGGCAAAGTTTGACCAAATCTCCCATACCGGAGAGTTCAAACAATAAACCACAAATAAGTGATTTTCTTCCATAACAGAGGAATTTATTTATTAAACTATTTTCATCTCCAAATTTTCAATCCAATACTTAGCTACGCCGTTCTGATGAGGACCAAAGAGTCCGAAACACGTGTCAACGGCTGCTTCCATATAAACGTTCTATACCGATAATTCTGCTCTACTTTTTTAATATTTTCCCGCGACTAATTTCTTTGCTGTTAAATAAATAGTACCCTATTATTATTTTCGAACATTACATAGGTAAAGGTTTCTGTAGTTTCCCTTGCCTTCTAATGATAACAATTTTGAATGTTGATATTGGACTGAATGGCGCGTAGTAGATAGCAGAGAGCGGCCACATCCGGAAAAAAATTTTAACAAGACAAATCAATCTATCTATTCAATTTTTTCAAGTCAATAAATGTCAAAGAAATTTCAATTTTTTTCAAAAGTTTGAATAACTATGAATGTCGTAGTGAAACGTCAATTAATTAAATCGAGTTTTTTAAGATTCAACCAGCCTGTTATTGCTAATAATTATCAAGAGATTAAAAATAGATCACAGGCAACAACAATTCGAATAAATATATATATATATATATATATATATATATATATATATATATATATATATATATATATATATATATATATATATATATATATATATATATATATATATATATATATTTTTTTATATATATATATATATATATATATATATATATATATATATATATATATGTATATTTCAGATATCAAAAAATCACAAAATTCTTTGTCCAGGGGTTAAAAAACCACCAACGCATCACACTGTTGACTCATATTATATAGTGCAATAGTCAATTAGATTCAGTGAGAATACGACTGTATTTCACACTGAATACTAAAACATATGATGTCAATGATGCATATTTTAAAAGAGACTCGTATATGTACTCAAGTTTGAAGTGCGTAAAAATTTATTCCTAAATCGATATAGCTTTGAATTTTTCAGTCTCCACTCGTCTGAAATATCGGAGGCCTCTAGGCCACGTATCTAAATAACATGTTGCTCTTTATAATAACTTCGTCTTGACGATAGAAATTGAAATGAAAACAATTTTGAGCAACTGTCTTCAACATGTACTTCGGGTTTAGGAAATGACAGTTTTGTGATTGCAATATCTTCCAGAATTTTTTATATGCTATGAATAAATTTAATCCACAGAATTCGAAATAGGGAAAGAACAATCTGAACTTATGAAATGATTCATCCAATTAAATATGAATTGAATCAAAATAATTTCAGTATTTCTTATTGATATTCAAAATGAAATTATGAAAAATATACAAGTTGACCACTTTCAATTTTATATATTACATAAAGTGAACAAGGAAATATCGTCAATAATTTGAAAAATTATCAAACAATTTTTCCAAACGGTATGTTAGCATGAATCACATATGCCACAGTTGCAGAGTAGACATTTCATGTCAGGACGTATGTATTCTTACGATGGGATTCTACATTTTCGATCTAAGCGGTGAATTATTTGTTTTCAATGTTTTTGGTAGAGGGCACTCTGGGTTGTTATCCAGATAGTAATCTGACAGGGATTCGTATTGGCAAACAATTAGAAGTTTGTTAACTCACTCCGGGTCAAATATAAAAATTACAATGAGAGGTCGGAAAAATATCATAACATATTCGTTATTCTATTCCAAATTTGAAGGTAGAATGAAAATAACTATAGATGTCGATCGAAAATTCATTCCCTTATAGAAGAATTATACGAAAGATTTCTATTATTTGGTCCATGTAACTATAAAGTCTGTGTAATTAAAAGTATTGCAAGAGGGAAAAAATTCGTTCTATGAGTGAACACTTCTTTTTCAGAGAAAAATATGATGGATGTAAATGTAATCAATAAGAAATAATTCAGCTATACTGCACAAAAACCATAACTAAAATGCAGAGCACAAAAACCATAAGTAAGTACCTGAAATACAGAATCTCCTTACTAACCAAGAAGCCTTTTTCACCTTGATTATATTTTATATTATAGTTCCACATTTCGAAATACTAACAACTTTATCTAGTACCTAAGAATACCTATTCAAAACCACCAGAGGCCTTTTGTCTCCGTAATAATGAAATGGGTTATCACAACGAGAAAGGAGACGAATAAAATTGTCGCAACGAGGAAATTAATTATAAATCCAAATTTCCTCAAAATGTTGTGTTTTGTTAGAAAATTATGTACGAAAGTAGGAGTTCCACAACAATGATAATGACATAACGATTGAAAATAATTGAGTCTAAAAGCAAATTAAAACACATTCCTCGTTACACAATACGCTACAAAACGTATAATAACGGTTATTTGGTGAATCTTCAAAACGAGAAATAAAACGAATAAAAAGAAAGTCAATTTTTCAGAAAAAAATTTCTGAAATATAATATCATATGAAAATTGATGAAATATACCTACTTACAGATATATGTAATAGTAAATTCAGGTGTAATAACTGAATATCAATAGTAGCATAATATTTCATTACATAAAAGTTTTGGAGTGTGATAGATAAATCTTGATCAAACGCTCATAATATCAAGTTGTTGAGTTCAATGCAGGTTATGTAGATTTTGCCCTAAAGTGTAATAAGACCGTGTACTTGCACAGTATTTTGTAACCAAGTCAATAACAATAAAATGTTATGTATTTTGCTGAGTTAGAATACTATATTCAGTAATCTTCGGATGTAATATGATAATTTATGCATTGTCAAATAACTATTCGATTTAAAAATGAGATATATCATTTGCTTCACTCTGTGTTTATTCTTCTTAGCGAAAGGCTGTTTATATACTATGTAACGTATTCAGACAAAAAATTGAACATTTTGATGAAGGTTTCTTAGGTTATAACCTCTTGGGACCAGTACAGAGAATTGTGGCAGGTTTTAGTACGGATTTCGTACTTTTTTAGGAGCCCACATCGCCAGCTTGTTTGGAAGATTATTTGAAGATTTTCACTGATGATATCTAATAACAGCTGTATGCAGATTTTTAGTTGGGGTGACTTGAAGTTTTCTATAATTCACCGTTAGATTTGTGAATGTTGAATTTGCTTCGCGTGATACGTATAACCAGCTCCCTTGGAACATTGTTTGACAATTTTTTTAATTATTGGAAAAATTTTCTTGTTCGCTTCATGTTACTTATTGATATTGTTGCATCATTGCTTCAGGTAATCTATCAAAACACCAAACAAAGTTGTTTCATCAGAACATATTTGTTAATCACTCGGTAACAGAACTAAATTTATAAATTTCAGTAAAACTTGACATAAAATATAATTGAATCAAGCGCTATTATGTTTTAGAATAACGGCTATTCCTATGCAGAACTGGTAAAATGGCTTGAAGTGTAAAGCGAATACGTATATAGTAGAATTATTGAGCAGAATTACCTATCAGCCATGAAGAAAATATTTTGGAAACCTTTGAGCAATTTGAGTGGTAAAGTAAATTTATTATAAGTCACTTATGATGAAATTTTCAGAATTGAAAAATTTTTCTCTCTAACGAAATTTTCATTTTCTTAAATGACAAACTATTATCGAAAGAATTCAACATTAATTCATAACAAAAGTTTTGTATTCCTTCAGTACTAGAGATTCAAATTACAAAACAATTAAAAAAATTAAATGTTCATAGTTTTCGTGCAGAAAACTATACTGGCTACGAGAAAACGCTACGTGAATTTAGGAATGTCTTGAAATCAAATTACAAAGAATTTTTGGAAAATATGTAATTTCTTAAACAGTGAGTTGATGTACTAGAGTCTGTCTTTTATATAATGTATGATATTTTTCATATTCATAGGCGTTCATTTTTTCTTTTTATTTTAACACAGAGTAAATTAAAAATAATTTTTTTAAAAACAGGCCTTTCCAAGACCAAGAACATTTCCATATATGTATATATATATAATATATATACATATATATATTCATATATATATATATATATATATATATATATATATATATATATATATATATATATATATATATATATAAGGACATAAAAAAACACTTAAATCACAATATGGTTTTCCGAGAAACAAAGTTAGTCTTCTTCGCAAATCAACATGTGATAATAAACAAACATAAAACTACTCCTTACTTCATTGTAGCAAAGATTAGCTTTTCGCAAATGCCGAGAGACTTATTTTATATGAGTGAGATAACTTAGACGGGTATCATGCCATCTATGAACATAAAATATAACGTTTACTCACAAACGGAACAACCCACATTCATCTTATGATGTCCTTAAAGGTTTTCGACATTTATACGATATAAATCAACAAAAATCGCTTAAATACCTACTCGAGTTTTTGAGACTGACTGTTAATGATATTCATATTCAGCATCTAAATTTACAAATTTGAATTATTCCAAACTTTGAGTCTTTATCGAGAGTTGAAAATTATGGAATTTCGGAAAAAACCTGAGCATTATTACTTCTCGAATATACTGAAATATCAAGAATTCTCAATTGAGGTAACAACCAGAGCACATTTACACTTGATCTCAATGGACAAGAAGAGGAAGAATAAAATTTAAAATTCCTGAACAAATCGATCCGTGAAAATGTCACCTGGCAACCTGGTCACACTGAACTGGATTGGGCAATGAACTGCAGACTGACCTAAAAGTCACTCACATCGGTTAAAATCAACGAATCAAGATTGAATGAGAAGCAATACTGATTCATCCTAGAGGCTGTTGAAAAGAAATTTTATCGGGATGAAGTACGTAATGCTAGATACGAGAAATCTATGAATAATTCAAATAAAAACATATTTCACTGAAATTCAATTAATATTTTAATATTTCTTTACAGGTAGTCATTTCGATTTCAAGAACATTAAAAAACTCTTGGAAATTAGATATGGCTAGGTAGTAGTAAAATTTCAGCCAAGTACCTATTCTTTGCATTATTATTGAAAATTGTTAAAAAATATATTTTTTATCGCTGGTTTGAGAATAATTTAAATACAAAGTATCACTATTGTTATTCAAGTTTTTGCTTCAATGTTTCTCATAATATAAAATAATAAAAATTTATTCATTACTTCAATCCTGTTGACAATTTTCACTTTTCAATATGTTGGCGGAAGATAGCTCAATGTTCTGAAATGAATATAAATCATCGTGAAATTATATCGTAACACTATTTTAAATCAAATAAAACTGAACTTCTGTATGAAAAATCAGCGGATATACAGTTTGTCCGGAAAATACGTGTACAACATTTGACGACAGACTCCTGAGGGTGCCAAGAATCTTAGAAAATATTTGTTTTTTCTAAATTACCTGCTTACATTCAACTTTGTTTCATTACTAAGTAATATTAATAATAAAATCGATGTATGTAGGCAATTGTAATTTTTTTTTCTGTCGGAAAGCTTAAAATACTCAAGATGTAAAATAGCTTTCAAATACATTAAGTTGCTCGACAAAAACATCTCGGTTGTCAAAAAACCATTGGTTTAAAAATTAAGAATAAATATTGACGTATTATGTTACTTTTAGAACACTTCCACTTATTTACAGCAGATGATTATTCTGCTAGGAAACGTTATTTTATTGGTATTGGTATTGGTAGGTGTGGATGGTGACCGATGCGCTGCGACCTTATTAGATCTATTGTGCCCCATCTTCTTCTGCTTCTCGATGTGTTCTCGTTTTACAGCAGCCCCTCAAGCCTCAATACCTTTAGGAATTTGAGGATTTTAAGGGAGTCTATCCGTGGTATTTCTTCTACAGTCAGCTGGTATGATCCCAATGTGTTCAGTCTTTCATGGTGCACAGCATAGCACTCCATCAGTATATGGTGGGGTGTTTCTGGACGTTCCTTGCAGAATCTGCAGGTGCTGTCCCCCTCTAAACCTAGCTTCCTTAGGTGTTCTTTGAGTCTGCAATGCCCCGTAAGAAATCCTGTGATTGTCTTTAGACTAGTTTTGCTGAGGTTAATCAGTGTCTTCGATCTTGCTCGGTTGAACTTTCCGAGAAGATCTTTGGCCTGCCTCAGTCCTGGAACTCTTTGCCAGTATGTTGCTCTCATTGCTTCTTCAGCTTTATTGAGTTCTTCTTAGAAGTAAGATTTTCCAAGTCCGCAGAAAGGTTCTGGCCCGATTAATGGCGTTGACGCACCCTTTAGTGCCAGGGTGTCTGCTTGTTCATTACCCTTCACTCCGACGTGCCCCGGCACCCAGAGGAGGATCACTTTGTTGTTCTTGCCCAGATCGTTTAGTTTGTCTAGGCATTCACAAACCATCTTTGAGTTGATGTTATAAGAGCTCAACGCTTTGATGGCTGCTTGGCTATCGGAGAGGATCGCAATTTCCTTGTTCCGGTATTTCCTATCGAGGTTGAACTGAATGCACCTTTCTATGGCGTGAATTTCCGCTTGAAAAATACTGGGGAACTGGCCCATGGGTTCTGAGTATTTGGTACGAGGCCCAACGACTCCTGCTCCAGTTCCTTCGGGAGTTTTAGACCCGTCCGTATACCATATTATGGTATTCTTCCCCAGTGCTCGAATGGATTCTATGCTCCATTCCTTCTTGGTATTTAGTTACGTTCGAAATAATTTCTTGAAACTAAATTTCCTGGTAATTTCGTCAGTTGGAAGGTCAGCAAGGTGTGCACTTCCGGTAAGGGTTGAGTCCCTTGTACCGTATGCAGCACCTTTGAGTCCAACTTCAGCCAACCTGAGGTTTGCTCCCCAAGCAGTTCTCCTCACCATGATGTGGAGAGGAGTGAGGTCCAGAACGACCTCTAGTGCTGCTGTCGGAGTCGATCTCATTGCTCCTGTTATACAAAGACATGCTAGTCTTTGCACTTTCTCCAAGGTTTTCTTTGCTGTGGTGAGTTCGGTTCTGCCATACCACACTACTGCTCCGTAGTTGATCATAGGTCTCACTATCATGGTGTACATCCATCGCAGTATTGATGGGTTACAGCCCCACGTTTTTCCTGCGATGTTCCTGCACACCATCAGTGATGATTTTGCCTTGCTAACGATCTTTTCTATGTGTATGTTCCAGAGTAGTTTTGAGTCTAGGGTGAGCCCTAGATACTTCACAACTTGCTGCCATTCTACGCCTGCTCCGTCGAGACGAATAGTCCTTAAGTGCTGAAGCTTTGTTCTTCTAGTGAAGGGTACCACTGTGGTTATTGATGCGTTGATTTTCAATCCCACCGAGAGGCACCACCTTCTGGTAGTCTCTAGCTCCCTTTCTATGAGGTCGCAGAGGGTTCCTTCGAATTTACCTTTGGCCATGATGACTATGTCGTCAGCATAGCCGAGGCAAGTGACTCCGTTCCCGGTCAATGTTTCGAGTAATTCGTCCACTACAAGACTCCACATCAGAGGTGATAGTACCCCTCCTTGTATGCATCCCCTGTTTGTACTGATCCGAAAGTTGTTCTCGCCCACCTTCGTTTCGGCCGTTCTTGTAGCCAGCATTTGGCACATCCATCTGAATGTGGTTCTGTCCACTACCTTGTTCATTAGGGCCTTTTTTATTGCTTCGTGAGAGGTGTTGTCGAATGCCCCCTCTATGTCTAAAAAGGCGCAAATGGCCATTTCTTTATACTCAAGTGATTTCTGGATGTTTTCGGTGAGCACATAAAGAGCGGTTTCCGTTTATCTGCCCGCCCTGTATGCATGCTGCCCGGAGTGCAATGGCACCCTCTCCAGTATCTTGGTTCTAATGTAGTTATCTACCATCTCCAACGTTATTTTATAGTACTAGACCATACACAAAAAATCATTGAAACCAATTATTGGGTTCTCACGTAATTTAGAAAAAACCAATATTTTTTAAAAGTTTTGACGCCCTCTACCGGCTAAACGAAATAATTTTGGATATAACTAAGTCGCCTTAGATTTACCTATTTTGTCATCAGGAGACTGTCGTCAAACATTGCACAAGTATTTTCCGGACACCCTGTATAATGAAATATTCAGTATGATGGACACTGCATTAAAATGCAATGAGAATGTTTCATGAAAATTAAAATAACGTGTTAATTAAATTATTGTTTCGAAGCTCCTTATCGCACGCTACACAGCAGACACTTGCCGAATGAATGGACAAAAAATGTGTAAGACTACGACCGTCACTACAGCATTGCTATGCGTGCATTTCACCTGTATTCCTATATTATGCGTATGAGTTAACGAAAGCGTGAGAGTCATAACTTAACCTTTCTTGCTGAATTACTCCCAAATGTAATTTTTTTATTGATATTGTATTCATGAAGTGTGAATTGTGAAAGTGTTCAGTAGAAGTTGAGGATAGTGATGATGAAGTCAAGTTTGTCAGTGTCTGGAAATTTCAGTAATATAGTCTACATATAAAGATAAGAGTCTTATATCAATATATTATTGTAGATTCGTATTTTGATGAATTTGATTTAGAATTAGCAAAGATAGAGCAATGATAGAGGTGAAATATAATCCCAAATATATGTATCCTACTTTAAACACCACGCCATCATTATCTGGATTGAATGTAATAAATTTGTTCATAATCTTCTGATTATTGATATAATAAAATGTTTTTCCTTCATAACTTTCAAAGCACAATTATTAATCACAATTTTACTAACATTCCTTTATTTATTTTATTATTTAATCTTGAATGCTATCAATCTATTTCATTGTGCATGCTAATCGCGCTTCAATATGGATATGCATAATGTATAGTGCATACATACTCCACATCCCTGGCTTTTTTTTTCATATAAAATTAGATTAACCAATAAGGAAAGATACTATTATTAAAAAATGAGCTTTCCTAGTGAATTAGCATTGAATTTTTTTCCCATTCTTATGAATCCCCGTCTCAATTTTATAATTCAATAATATCGTAATCAAAAAGAGTCGATGCACATTATTTGAAAAAAGTACAACTCAAAAAACCAAAAAATAGCTTTTGCACTGCGGTTGAAATAACAAGTTAGGTTACTAAGTTAACAACTGATACCATGTTGTAAAATTTACGATTTAGCTGTTCGATGAATATTTTGCAATTTTAAAAGTATTTTTAATTATGTAAAGTTTAAAGACTGAGATTGAATTCTCGCACATCACTTGGTGAAACATCATAAAGAATAAACTTCAAAATAAAACACACTTGGCTTAAGTTTCACTATATAAAAATATTTAGATACTGGATTCAGCAGTTAAGGATAGTCGACGTGTTCCGAGTTATGAACTCATTATCAAGACTGACTACAAGAGAGTATTACATCTATTTTATAAAACAGACAATACCAAAGGTGATACCTGAAAATTAATTTGTTCGTTTACAAGGGGTAATTTACTATTATTGGCGGCACTTATTTCAATAATTGCAAGAAGGTCAAGGCGCTTTCCTTTGTTGCCTGAATGCAACAATTGGGTTTTGTTGAAATACAGGAAATAATTAGATTTTATACAATGGTCGGAGAAGCCAGTGGTATTTTTATTTTGTAGAATTGACTGTTTATGTTCTTCAACACGAATGTTTATTTTCCTTCCCCTTTGCCACAGAAAGCAGGACATTCGTCGCAAAACATTTTGTAAACACCACTGTTTTCTCCGATGTCAGATTTTTCTTTATTATTGACCAAGAATGACTTCAAGTTTCTTTTATTTGTACAAATTGTTTAAACGTTATTTTTCGATAGTTTGTTACAAATTTTGCTACTCAAATTCGGTTCATAATGTTTTTGTTATTCATCAATAGTTTTCGTGGGGTATATTGAATGCAACAGATGCAGAATGCAGTTTTATCCCAAAGAGTTTATCGATAAGACTTTCATTGTAACCGTTTAATTATGTATGTATCTGTATATCTGCGAATATTATGAAAAACCTGAAGAAAAATAAAGCACCTGGCACGGCCACAATAACAGCCGAGTTGTTGAAAAAATTGGGACCGGCACTTGCAGAGAGACTACATAACCAAATCTCAGTGATGTCATACACATGCTAAGATAAATCCAAGAAAAATGCTACGAATATAACATCGATCTCGAAAACCTCTTCATGGACTTCCCAAGCCTTCGAAAAATTCGACAGCGAGAAGCTTTACCAGAAAATCCTGGTTCAGAGCATCCCTAGGAAAATGTGCAATCTGGTCAGAATGACTCTGAAATAGACAATGCGGACCTTGAAAATACAAAACTGACAAACGGAATACTTCGACATAGACAACGGTGTACGACAAGGCGACGCACTATCGTCTCTCTTATTCAACCTGGTGCTTCACTCAGCAATATGTAAACTAGAGATAAAAGGTACAATAAGCACTAAAACAAGACAACTTTGTGATATTGTCATAATATGCAGAAATCAAAACAGCCTCAGAGCAACTTTCAAAGAACTAGAGCATGAGACTAGACAACTAGGACTAGAAATTAATGTTAGCAAAACTAAATACATGAAATTAAGCAGAATACCGGCAAATCACCAGCAGAACTTCATAATCGACCAAACTGAAGTCGAAGCTGTGACCCATTTTACCTACTTAGGGGCACAATTAAATGGAAGAAATCTGATAAATGAAGGTGTAAATAACAGAATAATGAAAGGAAACAGATGCTACTATGCAAACAAGAGACTATAAATAAACAAAATCCCTGGTAAATCAGTATTTAAAAAAATGATTATACCTAAAATAAAAAAATATGCACTCATTTTCGTCTCATTCAAATGTGTGTTGAATATCCATAATATTCATATTTCGTACTCTATTGAAAAAATTTCTAAATCGACTATGATTTGCTAGTATAAATTTATCTAATTAAAAAAATTATAATCTGAAAATAAGCATATTCGATCCTGTTATAGCAATACACATTTGGTCCAAGAACTCGAACACTCTCCCTCAATTGATTCTATTTCTTAGAATGCCGATAGAGACTTTTGAAGATTTTTTTCAATATTTGGTGAATATTTCATAAACTGAATCCATCCCTGTCGTCAGTGTCGTCTATTAGCTCTTGACCGGCTTGTGGGAAAATACAACCTATTGAAATATTGAACTATATGAAGGGAACAATTTAAAAGAAACGAAAATTCAACACAATGTTTCTTCTAGCTGTTTTTTAAATCAATCGTTCAAAATGTTGGTTAGATTGAGAATACCATGTTCACCCACTCAGGTAAGTATTAAAAAGTTTTTCAAAATGGAAATAAATAGAAATACCCAAACTTTAATAGTTTATTATTGCTTATATATTTTCATTGCTTGGCATAGATATATATATATATATATATATATATATATATATATATATATATATATATATATATATATATATATATATATATAATTATTCATTCGAATTGTTGTTGCCTATGAACTATTTCTAATCTCTTGATAATTATTAGCAATAGCAGGCTTGTTGAATCTCGAAAAACTCGATTTTATTAAAAAGTTTTGATAAAGCCACGAATGTCGTGGCGAACCGTCAACTTTTTAATAAAATCGAGTTTTTCGAGATTCAACAAGCCTGTTATTGCTAATAATTATCAAGAGATTAGAAATAGTTCACAGGCAACAACAATTCGAATGAATATATATATAATATATAATATATATATATATATATATATAATTATATATAATTTATATATATATATATATATATATATATATATATATATATATATATATATATATATATATATATATATACGTATATAAATCTATGACTTCTGGAACAGTTGGTATTATCTTAGTATTTGGTTTATATTGAAAAATATTGTCGAATAGACGATACAAATTTGGATAGAAACATGCAATGACGCAGTAAAGCACTCTCAGAGTCATAACAATTAAATTGCCTGTATCATATTCTTTATTGATAAAACGCTCTATCATATATGAAGAATGCATATCCAGTGCCGCTCCCAAAATATTTTCTCAACCCACTTATCCTTATGACCTACATCTAATAATATCTATGTATATTATTTTAATTTTATCTATTTCCTCAATAAATATGAAGGTCATCGAATATTTAAAATGGATTCATTCCGTGTAGCTATTTTCTGAAAATAATGAAATTTTTCATTCAATTATAACGAAAATTTTTCATTCATAATAAATGTTAGCTCGTTCCTTTCATCAAGGGTGACGCATTTTATATCTGTGTGATATCTCTTCATGGTTGTCTTAGATACATTTTTAATGTTGAAAAGTATTTGAATTGTAATAAATATTTCTTATAACTTATCTTTAGAATGGAAAATGAGATTTTTCAATTTATCTTCAACTAATAACTCCTTTGGATTATTTTCTTCTAAGTAGGTTTCTGCTGAACATTTAGCTGAATGCATTCAGAGATCATAGAATGGACCTATTTAAATCTTATAAATAAATGACATGCCTTGAAAGTTATTCAGAATTAACATTGATTCAAAGTCGATATTTTATAATACACAATAAAATGTTTACTTCAAATATTGATGAATTTATTTATTTACATATATATATATATATATATATATATATATATATATATATATATATATATATATATATATATATATATATATATATATATATATATATATATATAGAAGGGTAGTCTTGACTGGCTAGTTGAGGAAAAATGTATTTGTAAATTTTTGAGGTTGCAGTCAAAATAATTGTTGGGCTAGGTATAAAACGGATTTAAAAATACAACCCAACTCACTGTTAACTTTCCCTACAGTACAATATTATATTATTTTCGGGAAAAATACGACTGAAAATCTCTCAAAGCTTATCTTAAACATAGTCAGTGCTAGCCACCGGAATCAATTGTTACTCCGTGTTCTCTCTTTTTCTTCACTTCGTTGGCCTGCCACTTTAGCGTCTGATTACCACTTGTACCGGACGGGCCGACGAGAAGTGCGTGCATTTCTCGTCTGATTTTTTATATATAAAAAATACCGGTTCACCTTAGTGAAGAGACGATATTTCGATTCCTGAGATTTCAGTGTCAATTTTATCTTGTCATTGTAGCTCTTACTATATTTTAATATTCGTTTTTCGACATGGAACTTAAACGTATAATTATTTTCCTACAATTTCACCCGATATTAGCTGGAGAGATCAGTCCGGATATATATATATATATATATATATATATATATATATATATATATATATATATATATATATATATATATATATATATATATATATATATATATATATATATATATATATATATATATATATATATATATATATATATATATATATATATATATTTATATATATATATATATATATATATATATATATATATATATATATATATATATATATATATATATATATATATATATATATATATATTATATATATTAATATATATATATATATATATATATATATATATATATATATATATATATATATATATATATATATACATATATATATACAGTGCTTTCATGATGAAAGGAACAAATTCATTAAAAAATTAGGTTTCTATTTCATGTTAAAATCCTCGGACAGGTCGATTAGTATTTTTATGTGGGCAATTTTCGCAATAAAAATTTTGTATACAGGGTGTCTCATTCAAGAGCTATGGCTTCGTCATTAGTTTTTTTAAAGGTAATACCCTGTATATTATTTCACTTTACAATTCTACGATAAATTCTTATCACTTTTTGTGAACATACCATATGCCTCAACTTGATGGATTCCCAGATTATAACGGAGATAGTGGAGCACCTGGAGATTTAAAATGTGGATTAAAAGTACAAAAAAAAATTTAGGTAAACATTGTCATTAAATCTGAAGAATGAAATTTCACATGTACCATCTGAATTCATTCACTGGTGCTGTATAGTCCTCAGTTTTCACGTTTTTAACGCTCCAGGCACTACACTACTTCATTGTTTAAGAAAATGCAATTACTTGAGAGAGAACGTATTGAAGTACTTATGATGATTGGTTTTGGAGATAGGGTGCGTTCACAAGAAGAAGTCTGCAATCTATTCAATGAAAATCATCCTGATCGTCCGCCAATTACTAGATCGACAGTCAGCAAAATTGAATCAAAATTCAGGAGATACGGCCACGTTAGAGATTTACCTAAAGGAAGACCACCGAGAGTATCTGAAGAAACAGTGCTGAACGTTCTACTAGAAACCCAAGATAACCCTCATACATCCATTACTACAATTTCCAATAATTTCAATTTATCAGTAGGGTCCGTGCATAAAATACTTAAGGTAAATAAGTATCATCCCTATAAAATTAAGCTGGTACATGAATTATTAGAAGACGATTTTGACCGCAGAGTACAGTTTTGTGAAAAGATTCTTGAAATTCATAATCAACATCTAAATTTCATTACAAACATAATTTTTTCTGATGAAGCCACCTTTACTTTAAATGGCCACGTCAACAGACAAAACTGTAGGTATTGGGCGACCGAGAATCCTCATTGGATGCAAGAATGCCACACACAGCGGCCTCAAAAAATTAATACATGGGCAGCGATTGTTCGAAATCGTATAGTTGGTCCCTATTTTTTTGAAGGAACACTAAACGGAGAGGACTACTTGAACTTTCTCCAGTTCGAACTCATTCCGGCTTTAGCTGTTTTGTTTCCTAACCCACAAGATCCTGACATACCTAATAACGAGATATGGTTTCAACAAGATGGGGCACCTCCTCACTATTCAATCGCTGTTCGACAATTTCTTGATGCAACTTTTCCCAACAGATGGATAGGACGGAGAGGTCCGATTGAGTCGCCGCCAAGATCACCGGACATATCCCCATTGGATTTTTTCTTATGGGGTTATTTGAAGTCTAAAGTTTATTTGAATAGACCAAATAATATTGATGATCTAAAAGAGAGAATCAGGCAGGAAATAAGACTTATCAGTCCAGAAGTAATTGAAAATGTGCAACGGGAAACATTGAATCGACTTCAAAAATGTCTCGAAGTAAACGGACAACAGATTGAACATATGTAAAAATTAAATTAGTAATTACATTTGTGTGTTTTCATATCGTACCTCTCATTACCCACTATCTCCGTTTCTGGCAATCCATCGAGTTGAGGCATATGGCATGTTCACAAAAAGTGATAAGAATTTATCGTAGAATTGTAAAGTGAAATAATATACAGGGTATTACCTTTGAAAAAACTAATGACAAAGTCATAGCTCTTGAATGAGACACCCTGTATACAAAATTTTTATTGCGAAAAATGCCCAAATAAAAATACTAATCGACCTGTCCGAGGATTTTAACATGAAATAGAAACCTAATTTTTTAATGAATTTGTTCCTTTCATCATGAAAGCACTGTATATATATATATATATATATATATATATATATATATATATATATATATATATATATATATATATATATATATATATATATATATATGTATATATAATAATAAACCAGTAGAGTGTACATTTTATTTTTTTTTATAAGAGAATGAAAATAAGGTACTTCATGTATCAATTAATAATGGAGAATCAATAGTGTTTAGGGTCCAATAACTTGATTAGTTTGGTCAATTTCTGGATCTACATTGCCCACTAAATCATCAGTAGTGATAAGACGTGTAAATTCTCATGAGTAGAGAGAGGGGATAGCCTTATATTTGATGCGAATTTTTGAGTTTGAATATTACTGGGGTTCTTTTGCCAAGAGTATACACCTAGAATACTGTCTTATATTATTGAATACGCGCCTGTATTTCTATGAAGACACTTTACCGCGATTGTGAAAAATATTTTCAATGGCCACAGGTGCTTTTTTAAAGGTCATTTAGCCCGTAAACTCCTCGGAAAGGTGTATTTTTCGTCGTCGTCCGGGAAGTGACCAATTTTCGACGGTCAGTTATCGGAAACCGTTTGGGACATAGGAACGGGACCCACCCATTGCAATGAAGTGAGCTTTCGCACGTCTGAAACGGGCCCGTGGATCACGATTCTCGCGGTCCTACACATCATGCCGGTTCTTCTATTTAGGTGAAAAAGGCGGCTTTAGACCGTCCCGTATTTCTGAATATTATGCAGCATCAGAATATTGTTCTTGTCTATATGAACTTTAACTACACCAAATCTCACACTCTCCTAGGTCGCTTAAAAAGGGCTATAAAAGTTTTCTCTTCGCATATTAATATATAGATGATGTAAGTTCCTTAGGTAATTCTTGGCTTTGGTCGCATCTATAAGTTCAACTATGGCACAGGATTACGGTCCAATTTGCTATTCAACATATAGAATTTTGTGTCTTTTCCCCAGATTATCAACTTCCAAACATTAATTATTTTAAATTGAGCAAAAAAATTATTTCTATTATTCACCATTGGTTGTTATTTAAGATTTTCGGTGCTGGGACACATATAATCGGTTCTTTAGGAAGGTTATCAGATAAGTTAGTTTATAAAAAACTTACTTTCTTCAAATTTGTTCCGAAAATTGTGATATTTGGAAAATATCAAACTCTTCATTTTTGCTATACTTGTTTTGAATAGAATATTTATTGGATTTTAATTAATGTTATTGTCAATTCTCATTTTCTGGGAGATCAATTTTGAAATAGAAATTACTTACACTAAAACCTGAGTATATAGAGCATACGTTGTAAAGCCGAATAATAGAATCTGTGAAAAGGTTGAGGACGAATGCCCTTCGATCTCCCGATCTCTGCAAAGCTGCTGTGATTGATAGTGTAACAAAGAAGAGGGAGAGCAAAAGGATACCTATCTATTTTTGTAATAAAGTACAATATTGGCGCAGTCGGAATTCTCGAATTCGAAGATATGCGATGGGGATTCGCTTTCTTTTTTTCAATAATTCAGCTTCTTCTCTTGCCGCTATATAAGATTTTCAAGAATAATCGAATTCGTATAAAATATAAACGAGCATTTATTTTGAAATAAATCGCTTACGAGAGAATGTAGTGGCTATCGTTTTTTATCATCTAACGTTTATTGATTCTTTTGTAGTATTAAAATCAAACATTATCTCATGAAAAAATGTGATCACTTCAATTGAATACATATACTTAAATTTTTGTTTCTTATGATTCTCAATTATGCTTTAATTGGAATCCTTGTAATAAGTATTTGAATATATATATATATATATAATATATTTATATATATATATATATATATATATATATATATATATATATATATATATATATATATATATATATATATATATATATATATTATATATATATATATATATATATATATATATATATTTATATATATATTTATATATATATATATATATATTATATATATATGAATCTAGTTTAAGGGTATATCGACTCAATTAGGAGTAAAGAAAAACTCTTTTTTCTGAACCGAGCTTTCGCAATTCTTTATTGCATCATCAGGGTTGCTAAAATAAACATGAACTTCAATAATCTACAGTACAACTTCACAACAATTGAAACTTACCGAAGTTGAATTTTTCAAATGTCCATCTGACAAGAAACATTTAACAATTATTAAAATAAAAATTTTTTTTTTCCTTCCCCCGTCTCAACACTAATCTTTCCCAATCTATATTATTTCTTCTTTCATATAACCTCCTATGTTTGTCATCCTTCATCCCGTTCAAAACTGTCATCCTGTCACAACTCTGTCAGTTATTCTTCTTCTACAATGGTCGTTCTGTTAGTGTGAGATGCGCCATCTGCCGGTCGTGCTAGTAGGTAGCAGTACACATTACTAAGTTTGTTTGTGTCTGACTTTTTATTGATGGGGTCACTATATTTATTTATCTGTATCATTTCTTGTATTAATCGTTTTTGATAATTACTCTCCATCTTCAGCACTTTTACACCGTCAAAATCAATTTTATGGTTCAAATTTTGTGCATGAATTGCCAATGCACACCTGCTTCTGCACTTTGTGATGTCCGATTTATGGAGGGCCATCCTGCTCTTAACCCACTGCGAGGTCTGTCCAACATATTTTCTCTCACAGTCCTGGCAGTTTAACTCATATACTAAACCACTTTTCAATACTGTTGGTATAGGATCTTTTAGTACACTATACAATGTTTTAACAGTTTTCAAGTTGTATGTTGCTACTTGAATGTTTTCATTTTTAAAGGCTTCTTTTATCTTTGACGTCAGCCCCGGAATATTTGGAAAAGATACATAACGTTTTATTTCATTGTTTTCATCATTATTTCTAGTATTTGTTGTTACTGTTTCACTTGTTGCATATAATAACTTTTTTAACATGTTCGTTGGGTAAGAGTTTTGAATTAGGATTTCAAAAAGGTTATCTAATCCCTCTTTCAAGTAAGTTTCACTACAAATCTTTGTTATTCTATTTTTCATTTCCTTGATGAAATTGATTTTTATATTTATCCCATGATTAGAATAGTAATTTATGTACTTATTTGAACTTGTGCTCTTCTTGTACCATTTTAATTTGATTTCATTATTTTTCCTATTTACCATTGTATCCAGAAATATGATGCAATAAAGAATTGCGAAAGCTCGGTTCAGAAAAAAGAGTTTTTCTTTACTCCTAATTGAGTCGATATACCCTTAAACTAGATTCATACAATAACTAGACTCTGATTTCAAAATAGTAAATATAACATGGGTTTCTACCAGACAATTCGCGATACACATGGACTGGAAACATCACAAAACATGAAAAGGTGGAGTTCAAACAACAATAAACTGGCATCGGCAAGAAACAGGCGCATTTTCCTTTTGGAATGTAAAAGACAAGGTTTAGTACCAAATCATATAATATCAAATGTTAAAAGTGTAATGGGACTATTTGAATATGACAATAGGGAACTAAACAAGAAAATCAAAGCATTCAATGATAAAACCAACCAAAAAATTCTCAACTTAGAAATATGTCAAGTTAACTACAAAATTGCAAAACTTGAAAGGAAAAACCAGGCAGTTAGAGGTTCGTTACAAAACTTACCAGAATCTATATTGAGAGAATACTCTTACAGAATGAATAAAGTTCATAAAAAAGTATTCCACAAAGTTAAAAAAGTGAACATAAAGAAAATCATGAATTTATGTAAGCAAAAACGACAAAATCTGAACATCCAAGACAGATGGTTAAAAAATATATCAAATAAACCTATTCCTGACGATGTGAGGTGTGTACTTTCGCTAGGGTCTAAATTCAGTTTACCCACAATAAAGAAAGACATAAAGATAGATAATATTATAGCAGATGTAGAGTACATTATGGGATATATTCCGGAGGAAAGAAGGGAGATTCAGAGAGCACGAGTGACAAATATAATCACAAACTTCATACACAAGGATGTACTAGTAAATTCACCTATAAATAAATGGTATATTGAAACAAAAAAGTTTCTGAAAGAAAATGACGACATTATAGTACTGAACAGTGACAAGGGATCAGTTACGGTAATCATGGAAAAGTCGGATTATGAGAGCAGGATCCAGACTATACTAGATTCAAGGGATTTCAAATTGTTGCCTAGAGATCCTACTATAACTATTCAAAATGAATGCAACAAATTTATACAACAATTAAGTGACAAGAAATACATAACTGAAGAACAAGCTAAAGAGATGAAGACATATAATTCAATCAATACGGAAATCCCAAGGTCCATAAACAGGGTTATCCTTTAAGACCTATCATATCAAGCATAAACAGCCCCTTGGATAAATTGTCCAAATACGTAGCAGACATACTCAAATCATCATATGACACTGACAACGAATATTATATAAGAGACACATTCCATTTTGCAGACATGGTGAATAATATGAAGATACAAGAAGACCACAGATTGGCATCTTTTGACGTCATAAACTTATTTGGAAATTTGAGGAAGGATAGAATAATCAATATATTGAAAAGTAAATGGCACATGATTAAAGAACACACTGTTGTGGATGAGAAACTGTTTTTTGATATAGTGGAACATGTTTTGAATAACAACTATTGTACCTTTCGAGGAAGGTTTTACAGACAGGTATTTGGATGTGCTATGGGGTCAAAAGTCAGCTTTATTGTAGCGCAATATGTCATGGACGATTTACTAGATAAGTGTTCCAAAAAATTAAAATTCAAGATTAAATTGATAAAGAAATTTGTGGATGACATAATAGCGGTATTACCCGAAGGTGAAATCACCAATGTAATGGAATGCTTAAACTCATACTGTTCGGATCTGCAGTTCACTGTAGAAATGGAAAACTCGGAACAAGGTGTTCCATTTCTGGATACAATGGTAAATAGGAAAAATAATGAAATCAAATTAAAATGGTACAAGAAGAGCACAAGTTCAAATAAGTACATAAATTACTATTCTAATCATGGGATAAATATAAAAATCAATTTTATCAAGGAAATGAAAAATAGAATAACAAAGATTTGTAGTGAAACTTACTTGAAAGAGGGATTAGATAACCTTTTTGAAATCCTAATTCAAAACTCTTACCCAACGAACATGTTAAAAAAGTTATTATATGCAACAAGTGAAACAGTAACAACAAATACTAGAAATAATGATGAAAACAATGAAATAAAACGTTATGTATCTTTTCCAAATATTCCGGGGCTGACGTCAAAGATAAAAGAAGCCTTTAAAAATGAAAACATTCAAGTAGCAACATACAACTTGAAAACTGTTAAAACATTGTATAGTGTACTAAAAGATCCTATACCAACAGTATTGAAAAGTGGTTTAGTATATGAGTTAAACTGCCAGGACTGTGAGAGAAAATATGTTGGACAGACCTCGCAGTGGGTTAAGAGCAGGATGGCCCTCCATAAATCGGACATCACAAAGTGCAGAAGCAGGTGTGCATTGGCAATTCATGCACAAAATTTGAACCATAAAATTGATTTTGACGGTGTAAAAGTGCTGAAGATGGAGAGTAATTATCAAAAACGATTAATACAAGAAATGATACAGATAAATAAATATAGTGACCCCATCAATAAAAAGTCAGACACAAACAAACTTAGTAATGTGTACTGCTACCTACTAGCACGACCGGCAGATGGCGCATCTCACACTAACAGAACGACCATTGTAGAAGAAGAATAACTGACAGAGTTGTGACAGGATGACAGTTTTGAACGGGATGAAGGATGACAAACATAGGAGGTTATATGAAAGAAGAAATAATATAGATTGGGAAAGATTAGTGTTGAGACGGGGGAAGGAAAAAATTTTTATTTTAATAATTGTTAAATGTTTCTTGTCAGATGGACATTTGAAAAATTCAACTTCGGTAAGTTTCAATTGTTGTGAAGTTGTACTGTAGATTATCGAAGTTCATGTTTATTTTAGCAACCCTGATGATGCAATAAAGAATTGCGAAAGCTCGGTTCAGAAAAAAGAGTTTTTCTTTACTCCTAATTGAGTCGATATACCCTTAAACTAGATTCATACAATAACTAGACTCTGATTTCAAAATAGTATATATATATATATATATATATATATATATATATATATATATATATATATATATATATATATATATATATATAAATATATTAAGCCTTTCTTAGAACTGAATGTTTCAGAGTTCAAACCTTGTTAACCATATAAGGACGCTGCTGAATTTATATCGATTATGACCAGAAAAATTACGGGCCTTCTGTACTCGTTCAATAATTTAATCTTACAGGAGGAGCGTTGATTTCTGAACATCAGATGGAGATGACGCGTCCGTATGAGAGCCTGATATGAAGATAGAGTTTAAGTTGAGATACATACTCTATTTAATGCATTTTCATTACAATTCACGGAACAGAAATTGCTATTTGCATTACTAGGGATGAAAGTGCTTTTCCCTTGTAGGATTCAGGTTACGCGAAGAGGAGGGCAGTAAACATCCAATAGGAAGAAAAAAGTGTTTTTCTTCTACCCCTACAGAAAGTCATTACTGTGCTCCCTCACAACATGGAGGAAAGTTGTTTTTCCCTCACATTAGAGAGGAAAGTAGTATTTCACTCCCTAGGGAGGAAAAGTACTTTTCCTTTCTAGGGTGAAAAAGTACTTTTCCTTTCTCTCATTTTGAATATGTAGTCAAACATAAATTCGTTATTTGTGCTGTAAATAAAGTGTCAAAAAAGGTTCAATTTAGGGTGGAAGGAAAAATCATATGCATTACACGGGAGTAAAGTGCCTTTTTCTCTCTCGGACGCTTCACGTCGGGCAGTAACCTACATCCTACGAGAGGAAAAGTGCACTTTCCTCCCTAGTAATGCAAATAGCTATTTCATTTATAATATGAATTCTGCTGTATTGCTTCATAGACATAACAAAATATTGAACTGAATACCTAAAAATAACACTGTCTGAAAAAACATTACTACTAAGTTTGACTATAAGCTTGTGAAAATTTAAAAAAAAACAATAGTCCATATTTTCGGGCATATAGTGTGCCACATGGTGGCAACAAATATGTGCTTTTAACAAAGATGTTAAAATTAGTCCTATTTCCTACACTGATATAGGTAATACCTACCTATAGAAATATTTGTTTTTAATTTTCTTCTTCGTTCTTTGTTTATATCTTGAACACTGGTTTTCTTACAAGCTTGCTATAACCTAGACAACCAACATGTTGCAGATCGAGCTAACTCCTTCCCCTCCTAGTGTCATCCAGCTGACATTTTTGTGGCCTGCCTACGCTTATTCTGTGCAATCAAGGTCGCCATTCGATCAAATGTTTTGCCTATTTCCAGTTATATTGTAATGTCACTTGACCAGCCCAAATCCATTCAGGTTTTGCTATATAGATTACGAAATATTCTAATTTTCTTGGTTTGTTATGTGGTCTCTAAAATTGATTCCTATCAAGGATCGTTCTATAGATTTCTAGATGGGCCTACATTCGTTTGCGTCTTTGACTATCGTAGATCGATAAATTCAAAATAACACGCCTCTGTCTATACTTTGCAATGTTATTTTGAATGATAAATCATTAATAGGTATCTTCCACATGCAAAACTGAATGAAAAATAATAATATTGTTGGTTCCCATCCAACAAACAATGTCATCTCCTTCTTTGACTTAATTATATGCAATCAGAATTTCAGATGACCGGTACTCCTTCCAATGTTCTTGTTGTTATCCAAGGATGTCTAAAATAAAAATATTTCTTTTGAAAATAACGTCATATTTCTTGTAAAATCCATAACACTTCTTTCAGGCGGACGCGTAGCTATGTAGCAGTTTGCACTTGTTTCTGTGTAGAGTTCCGCTAACTGTAAGATTATACAGAGGCTTCTCTACGAATAGAGTGCTGATAAATCGGATGTCGATCGTCAAATATCTTCCGGATCTTTGACAACGTTGCGAAGTTTCTAAAACGACATATGGACTATAGGTTACTCCATATACAGCTTCCGACCGATTTTCTACGCGAAATTTGAGGTTGCTTGCATGATACGTTTAGCATCAGTGAGAAAGGATATATTCATTCTGTACTTAATAATAAAAATTATAATAATTTATTGATTTTCGACATACACAAAGTAGAAAGGAAAACAAGTCATTCAATATTGTATGGCTCAAGCTATAAAAGAAAAAGATGAAGAAACTTCCCGAACTTCACTTGATCCTACGAATTTTGAATATTAACTAGTGAACTATTGAATAGTTTATAACCCATATACACAATGCCCTTTTCAGTTAAAGACAAAGATAGAACCGGAAAAATAAATGGATGCATTCTTCTAGTGTTATTTAAGTTCGAATGTCTACAAAAATAATGCTTGTTTTTATGCATGAACATCAGCATTTTATAAACTTACAATCCATAAACAGTTAAAATGTTATTTTGCTTGAAGTTACCCCGACATGATTCTCTGAAACCTAGACGGAATAATACTCTTTCGGCCAGCTTTTGCGTTCTCCTAATCTGATGAGACCCTGAACTGCTTCCCCAAAAAATGATATCGTTACTCAATAGTGAGTGGAACATAGCATAATAGACCGTTTTTAATACATCTACATCAATCTGATCTCTAAAAACCCTTAATTCATAAATAACTGATTTTAATTTCTTGTTAGTTTCACTGACATAGCTATGCTATTTCATGAAACTATCTACATGAACTCCCAGAAATTTAACAGATTCACTAATTGGGATTTCAGTATTACAATAGGTTATGCTTTCTGGACGGTTGTTATTTGATTCAGAAGAAATATATAGAAGAAAAATACACCTTCCACTCAATTCTTCAAGTTTTTGACACCCTACTGTGTAGCACTAGGAATGATAAAACCCCTCGGCGCATGTGCATGTCGTCAATATTTTTTGAATGTACCTATTGTATAAATTAATTAACAATGAAAGTCGATTCTACGAATGAAATGAAGGAAAATTGCAATAAATGTATTAATAAGTCGATATTACGAATAAAATCCGTGAAAATTTAGCAAAAAAATTCATTGTTTGACTGTCGAATTTGAATATCCTATCCCGGCTCATTTTGCTGCAAATTATGAATCAAATTGATAAGATATCTCTATGGATGGGAAGCAGACACAGACGCAGAATCAAGCTTAAGCTATCAACGTCGCTTGGTTACCGTGGCACACAGAGCACTTCGACGCATGTTTTGTAGGACTTCGTACTTATCGACCTTGGCGCATGCGCATGTCGTAATGCCTATCTAAAAAACGCTATATTTTTTTATTCTTCGTTGGGAAAAAATTGAGAACAAATTTTCTCTGATGAAATTATATGTATTTTATCGATATCCGTTGGAATTTTTTAAATCGGACCAGATCCCAACTTTTTGTAGTGAGAATTAAGCTTCATCTCGGGGTAAAAACGCTATATTGTTTTATTCTTCGTTGGGAAAAAGTGATAATTCAAATTCCCTAATGAAATCATATGTGTTTTATCGATATCCGTTGGAATTTTTATAATCGGGCCAGTTACCAACTTTTTGTCGTGAGACTATAACCCCTTTAGCTTCGCCTCGGGGTAAAAAACTAGACAATTTTACCAACGCCATAAAATCGCAAGTTTTTCCGGGAATTCGTTTCAAGGATAGCAGCCTGAATATTGCAAGGCCACTGCTGTCTAAGCTCCTCAGTATTTTCTTCAGTCGACATCATCATTTCAATGTTTTTTGTTTTCAGAAAACATATGAAAGTTTTATCTAGTGAGTTCACATGAGTTCACATTTTTTTAAATTAGCTAAGCAGTGAAGTTATATCCTTCGGGATCTAGAAAAACGAACTCTAAAGGCACTGTTCTTCTGGAGGAACATTTAGTTGCTGTTTGTTCTTTTTTCCATGGGTAGAATTGTTACGAAAACAAGAAACAGCAACAAAAATGTTCTACAATGTTCGTCAATGTTCACTGACCTTCTGAAGAGAGTTAATTTTCTATTCAAATATATATTATGGTTTATGATCGTGTAACCACTCTCCCTTTTTATTATATGCCCGAGCTAGCTGAGAGATTGGTTATACATATATAGGTTCTAGTTAGTTTTCAGAAATAACAGCAAGATATAAAATGAAGGTGTTAACTACTTTCTTATGATATACAAGAGACTTATCTGTTTATTTCATTAATTTTCTATCGACGTTTTATTAACTGTATTCTAGGTGGATTGTACTCTCTTGATTCTTGTCCCCACGCTTGGAAATCTTCGTCCCTAGTTACTTGGTAGTTCTAACTGCGGTTATATAGTAGCTTCAGTTAGATTTCCTTTATGGTTCCAGCCAAAGTGGTTTTTTAGTTCCAATCAAAATGCTTCCTAGCTCCAGCCAAGGAGACTAAAATAATTCGAGGCAAATCAACATACAATCTCAAACTTAAAATCTCCCAAGAATCTCTGTAGGGTATCGATGGCCAATTCAAATTAACATTTAGATTTATCTCAAGCAAAGATGCTAAGAAAGACAGTATATGTTCCAACATTAAACTGAGCATAAGATATGACCACGTGAAATTTGCCATCGTTAGCCTACAAAAATCTTGTGTCAAATTGAGAGAGTGAAATAAGCAAATGAATTGAAAATATTTTAAATTAAGAAATGTGAGATGATTATTTCAATATTGAAAGATAAATAATTTAATATAGATAAATAAAAAAATTAAATGGCGGAAAATGAAACAAGGAATCAATTCAGATTTTCAAGATAATGCATTTATACGAAATAATTAGATTTCTTCTCATAACTTACCGTCTATCAGACGCCACAGATACTTAATGATTTTAATAAACTGAATATTCGTTTAATAGATATTGAATATCATTTGACTCTTAACGATTTTGTATCTTCAACGGATACCTGCTAAAAGAGAGCGATGTTTTACCTGCAAATTCGACGCTATCTCGATATTCTCGTCGTACGCAAGTCATTCTCAATTGGGCGAGTCCATTAATAGGTGAAACAAAAGTGAGGTATCATTTGATAGCGTGAATCACGGTATTTCGATGTAAAATTCAGTGGCGGCGGTTAAGCGGAGAATTCACACGTTACAATCGAAGCGAGTTTTTGTGGCATGATGGCATATTTTCTGAAGCTACAGTTTCACCGGAAGAACATTTTGTTGCTGAATTTTTCTCCTTGTTGCCAAGGGTAGAAACTTATGGCAGCATACATAAATTTCTTGTTTCCACTGAATCAACTAAAATTGTCAATAGTTGCATATTATTTAGTAGAAACAATCAACATTTGTTGCCGAAACAAAAAGAAATTTTAAGGAACATTTAGGATCATTTACGGTAACAAGCAACAGCAACAAAAATGTTCCTCAATCTTTTTCCGGTGGAAACGTAGCTATATATTTATTCGTTTTCGTACTTCACTGCACACTGAAAATCTGCGACACGAATGTTTACTAGTTACGTTCTCTATACGTTCCCACTGCGATAGTAACACATGTTTCCTATTTTCATTTGAAGATGACCGCTCAAAATGGAAACCGGCGACAAGAAGGAACAGTCAATATTTGTTGCCGAAAAATAAATAAGTTTTCGGGAACATTTTGGAATATTTACGGAAACACGCATTAGCTACAAAAATGTTCCTTCGATGGAATCGTAGCTTGAAGGGTGACAAGTAGAACCATCAACATTTGCTACTAGTCCGGGAGCCCACTGTCCGAAAGTCTACGCCATAAAACATCCGGATCATTCATGATTTATTTGAAAGGATTTATACCAAAGAATATTAAACCGTTGGTCTGCCTAAGCTTATCCTGGCGGCTCATAGTTATTGAACGTAATTTATTTGACAAAAACTGGTACGTCACCCACGTCACAGAACATCCGACTGTAATTTATACACATTATAGATAAATATCAGTTATTTGAAATTGTCTTGGTCTGCCAAGCTTCACCCTGGCGGAAGTGCTCGGCAGACCACCCTAAAGCGGTGACAACTACTGTCAAATTGATTGGTCTCAGTAAAGCCAGATCATAGATTGACAAGAAAGAATGTATGATAAATTCTCGGAACATTCCACTACCGCTGCTTGTCAGTATATTAGCTGTAAATCGCGAAAGAGTGAATTTTTTTGTTTTATGTTGACTGTGATTTGTTTTGAAAAAAGCATATAAAGGTTACTCTTTGGATGTGCCTGGCTTACCACCACTAATCAAGTATTTCAATGGCGTGTCGGCAAGACATTTGCTATGATGAAGTTACCTATATATTATGCTGCATAGCATTTATTTCTCTTATTCAGGCGCAAGAATAAATAAAGGAGATGGTTTGACACATGAATATACCACGTACAATAGACCATGAGAAAAATATGCATTTTCTGAAATGAGACACTCAACACTCAAGAATTGGCCTTGTGATTTGTTAATCGTCATGGTGAATGCAAGACGAATAGAAAATTGAATTCGTTTAAACTCAAAGGGCATATCGGTCGGGATCATCGGATTCCTCAGAATGAGAACGTTTTCACCTCAGAATCTTCCTTAGAGTGCGTAATGTGAATAACATTGATCATCAGTTTTCTTATCACCAAACGCGTTCCGTTGCATATGTTAGATTGGTTTAGATTCCGAATCATGATGACTACCGAGCCAACCTCAAGTTGTAAATTGTGTGGTGGTAAACCAGGCACATTCAAAGAGTAACCTTTAAGTATATGCTTTTTTTCAAAACAAATCACAGTCAACATAAAACAAAAAAATTCTCTCTTTCGCGATTTACAGCTTATATACCGACAAGCAGCGGTAATGGAACGTTCCGAGAATATATCATACATTCTTTCTTGTCAATCTATGATCTGGCTTGACTGAGACCAATCAATTTGACAGTAGTTGTCACCGCTTTAGGGTGGTCTGCCGAGCACTTCCGCCAGGGTGAAGCTTGGCAGACCAAGACAATTTCAAATAACTGATATTTATCTATAATGTGTATAAATTACAGTCGGATGTTCTGTGACCGTAGGTGACGTACCAGTTTTTGCCAAATAAATTACGTTCAATAACTATGAGCCGCCAGGATAAGCTTAGGCAGACCAACGGTTTAATATTTTTTGGTATAAATCCTTTCAAATAAATTATGAATGAACCGGATGTTTTATGACGTAGACTTTTCGACAGTGGGCTCCCGGACTATACCGAAATTTCAAGGAATATTTAGGAATATTTTGGAATATTTTCGGAAACACGCAACAGCAACAAAAATGTTCCTCAATTATCCTACGGTGGAACTGTAGCTCAATATTGAATGGCATTTTATTTAGTTAATTATTTCATTATACAAATTCAATAACCAACCGTGCAATCGATTGAAATTGGCATGTTCTAATACTTGTGATCAATACGTGAAAGATTTTCTTTTCACATTAATTCCAATTTGAGTGTCTGAAAACTGAGTTTACATAAGCTGCCTGTTATTTCCTTGGGAAAATATTTGCATTCAATTTTCGTTCAACAACTTGCTGGATTCTATGCGAAATGTTCTCATCTGGAAAGAGAAAAGTAGCAAAACTGAAGTTAGTTATCATAGTGTAATGCAATTCATTTGTCGAAGCTATTTATTAATTCACCTTTTATGTCATTCCAGTCTCTGAATATTGTGAGAGCGTTTGATATCTGGGTCTTGCCGGAGGCATTGAGTCAGAATGAGACAGTCCTTCAAATGAACTACCGGCTATGTTTAAGATACGAACCAGTGTCGGCCCCAGATTAAAATTATAGACCTATATTGCTTAATTTTTCATACGTAATAATAATTTGCAACTTCAATGGATACATAACGACTTTGAAGATAAATATTTATCATATTGTGATTTGACGACTCTCACATTGTAAATGTGTATATATATATATATATATATATATATATATATATATATATATATATATATATATATATATATATATATATATATATATATATATTGAAAATGAGAAATAATAATAATATAATAATAGTCACATTAATCAATATTTCTCGAAGTAGGACCGCCATCTAAGATGAAAATAATAATACCTACGTTGGGAAGTTTATTGAAAAATGGAGAATTCATCAAATTAAAGCTTTCACTGGAGCTACTTTCATGAGACTTGACGACAATTACCGTTTACCCTACAAGGGAAAATTTTAGAAAATTCGATACTCTTGCCAGCTACTAGAGCAAAACTAGTTATATAGTTTCGAACTTCTTCCTGTTCATTTGTACTGTCCCTTCCATCGACATCGAGTTTTTTTTGGAACGCAGTTCCTTACGGCAGGCTTGGAGGAGATAGGGATTTTGCTGCGCCATCGAACAGAAAAGAATATGAAACTAAACACGTAAAGAAACATATTACGGAAAAACGACGCACATGCGTCATTCTTTCTTTATCTTTTTCCTTCTGCCACGACATATACATGAAATTTTTGTCGAAGCACGTGGTGTATTATAAATTCATATAGTTTGTAAAACTTCAGTATATATATATATATATATATATATATATATATATATATATATATATATATATATATATATATATATACATACATAATTATATAACAACATAACAACGGCACGTGAACTAACAAGTGACTTAAATGAAATTGACAGTGATAATAGTGGAAAATTAATTAACGAAATAAAATTAGATACGCAAGTATTAGTTTACAAATACAAGTTAATATACATGGTTAATATTGTTTATACAAATTTACATGTGTACATAATATGTTTTAAAAATGTGCATATCACAATGCCTACAAAATCTTCAAAGAAAACAGTTTAATTCAATTTTTTCTTATTCAATTCTTAGTTGAGTATCTTGAGTTTAGAATAAAACTGATGTTTTTGAATTTTATGACCACTTAGTGTGGTGTAAATTGTTTCATTTTCAGCAGATTTTCACTTTGAAAACCTGCTTATTGAAATGGGTGCGATTAGCAAAGTTCGTCCTAGGATCAAGAAAGTTTTTCGTTTCATGACTTTTCACGATGCTTGGCACCAAAAACTCAATTTCATATACCTCTATATTTATATATATATATATATATATATATATATATATATATATATATATATATATATATATATATATATATATATATATATATATATATATATATACGTTCGTATGTGCTTCTGTATTTTAGCGTTGTTTACACGATAAAGGTCGCAATTTTGAGGCAATAGGGTTGAAAGTTTGTAAATAGATAGTTTCGCATGATATCTTGAACAAGAGTGCTTTTGGTTTGAATTGATTGAGGGGCTGACCCCCCTTGAGGGGAGATAAATCTTGTTTACATGACAGAAGGCGCAATTTTGAAGCAATAATAATAATAATAATAATAATAATAATAAAGGACCTTATTAAGCAGAAATAGAAAAAAAATGAACATCACGTTGTTACCCGATACTCTAGGTGAGTTTCAGTTTAGCCAGAAAAAGCTACATCCAATTTATTAATTCCCCGCCTACCTTCGCTAACCTAGGAAGTTTCACTTACTATCTAAACTATCTAAAATCAATAGGGTTGAAAGTTTGTAAATAGGTAGTTTCGTATGATATCTTGGATGGGATAGTTTTTGGTTCGAATCGGTTGGGGGGTTGACCCCCCTGAGGACAAAATAAATCTTGTTTACACGACAGGCGCAATTTTGTAGAAATAGCGTTCAAAGTTTGTGTCTGGGTAGTTTTGTATGATATCTTGATAGGGTTTGGTTTTAGTTGGGGGTTGACCCTTCTGGGAAAAGAAATAAATTTTATTTACATGATGAAGGTC
The DNA here is from genome assembly GCA_030704885.1 of Cynegetis impunctata. Classification (NCBI taxonomy): domain Eukaryota; kingdom Metazoa; phylum Arthropoda; class Insecta; order Coleoptera; family Coccinellidae; genus Cynegetis; species Cynegetis impunctata. The sequence continues at coordinate 779,618 of JARQZK010002186.1, forward strand.
GAAATTTTGGAGTTATAGGGTTAAAAGTTTGTAGGTAGGTATTTTCAAAAGATATTTTAGATGGAATTGGTTTTGATAAGAATTGGTTGGGGGGTTGCACCCTGCGGGAAGAAATAAAGCTTATTTACATGATAAAGGTCGCAATTTGGGAGTAATAGGGTTAAAAGTTTGTAGGTAGGTATTTTCGAAAGATATCTTAGCTGGGATTGGTTTTGGTAAGTACTGTGTAATGCCTGGTCCTGGGTGTTAAATGATGCACAGGTTCATACTATACTTTTAGTCTTTATTTATAGCATTACTGAATATAGGCTTAGCGCTGACCGCTCGGGCAGCGTGACGAGTCTATCTCTCAGTCTTACTTACTTCCTATCTTAGATTCCCTCTCATTTATATATCAGTGTTTATCAATATATCGGCCTTGGCCTCACGTACTTGCAGAGTAAGTGTATCGTACTTGCAGTTAGTTTACAAACAATATAAAGTATAAACTATAACATTCTTCATCTGATATGGAATACAATCGTAACATTCTTCGTTTACTCATCGCGACACTGACCTACTGATCTACATCCACCACACCTCTGGGGCTAATTGAAAGAATTTTATTGAGGTTTACTCGAGAAAATTCTGTCTCGTTTAAGTGTATGATAATTTAAAATTTTCCTTTCAATTTCCTATGCATGGTTTAATTACCATATCCATTCCTGGAGGTGTGCTGGAAGTAGTTATAATTACAATAACAATTTTTAAAGCAATTCATTTTACGTACAATCTCTATACGCGCTGTTTAACGTCCCTATACTCTCGTGATGATACGCCATATTTTTGATATATTAATAATTATTTCATTTCAGCCATAGTACTCTATATAAATTACCTTTTACTTTAATTTGTGGACTCTTTCATTTATCTCATTTATCAATTAATATAACCCATCTATATGTAACCACAATACTAACCATAATTCAATACATAAATATATAAATATATATATCCACAATAATAATGACTAAGGTTCCTAAAACTGATTATATTCCCTTGCCTTCCTAATAATTGCGAGCTTTTAATTCCATTCTTCTCTACAGATAGCTTCTAAAATTCTCAACATTTCGTCTCGCGTCAATGCCGATCGAATATTTAGATTCTGTAGAGTGTTGCAACATTAGTACATACCGTGTATGATTTATTCTTGGCAGCTTCCAAAATTCTAAATAACATAGCTAATGGATAGCTGTAGATCGTCGCAACACTATTCCTCCATAAAAATTATAGTATATACTCATCTATATATTATTTCTTCATTTCTCATTACCATATCCATCTTAACTAAGAAGTGGTCGCTATCTATATATAGCATACAAAAAAATATATGTTTCATCTCATTTTACCAACGATTCCATCTCGTAATTACAGTAAAAATTCATTATTTATGAAAACATAATTCATTAGCAGGGTGCATAATCCATCCCCTGAGCGTCCCTATACGCATTCTCATTAATAAAATTGCTCTCTCCTTTTAACCATTAAATAATTGTACATTATCTATACCATACTATTTTGGAAACTATAATCAGCCTTAGCAGTACCTATATTTGATAATGGGCTCAAAGTTTAAACTTTATTAAAACCAATATTTAAATTTTCATATTTTTGTCCCTTCTGACAACTTCAATATTCAAGCTTCATCGAGTATAATAAGTTAATTTTCTTATTTGCTTATCATCAGGTGAGCAACAGTTTACAATTCCTTAACAATTTCTCTGACTTTCATAATTAACACTTATGATGCCTAATATCGGCAATTTCATTTAAGATAAAAATTGATTACAAGATTTAAATTAATCAAAAAACTAAAAATTTCCGAAGTAGGTCAATGTCTCAGTAAGATTCAAATAAAAATAATACATAATTACAAAATATTCATAATAAAAAAAAATTTCTAGCTTCGAAATATTTGACATATATATATTCATAAATCTTATTTGACCGCAAGACTCCAAATCCATTCAATAAATCAATTCTTTATTTATATAAACAATAGTAATTCCTTAGTGAGTCGGTCAATGTCATCAAATAACATGGGTGTTATCATAATAGCAATGTTATCATAATAATAACGTCAATGTCATACAATCCATATTCATTCTAATGCAATAGAACGCGTGATTACTCATTTCTCTAATTGCACACTATATATAATATTTCCATAATCTTGAATAGGAATACTTCCAAAAAAAATATTGATATTTATCCACAATGATTTCAAATTAAAGAAAAAAAATTTCCTCTTAAACCTAACTTACGATTATTGCATGAAAGACGGAATCCCATAATAACATTAAATCTAAAAATAAAATTAATAATGATAAAATAATACTAGAATTAATAATGATAAAAAAAACAATAATGAAATACTTAGGTCAGGTCAGTGTCATAACTTAATGTAGAAAAATTCATTAATGTAATAACTAATAATAAAAAAAAAATTAATGTCTCTTCTTAAAAATAATATTGTCTCCTTTTTTTTCTTCATTTTTAAAACCAATGTCAATTTCACTCCATATTTACACATATTTATACGTCCATAACTCGTATGTCTCTGCCATTTACACAAGGGTAGATCCTACCTTAACCTTCTGCAACATCGCGGTTAGTGACTTCCATTCTACCTGCGTTCACAGCCAGTATACCCATTCCTACGGTCCTCGTGATGGCCTGGGTCGTCATCTCCGGAACTACTGCGAAGCAACCAGCTTTTCTATGGGCGATGATCATTTCTTCTTCTTCCCATATTTGTTCACTAATTTTCACTTTTTTTTTTCAGCTTCAATAAGAAAACTAGCAGGATCGCCATGTAATGCCTGGTCCTGGGTGTTAAATGATGCACAGGTTCATACTATACTTTTAGTCTTTATTTATAGCATTACTGAATATAGGCTTAGCGCTGACCGCTCGGGCAGCGTGACGAGTCTATCTCTCAGTCTTACTTACTTCCTATCTTAGATTCCCTCTCATTTATATATCAGTGTTTATCAATATATCGGCCTTGGCCTCACGTACTTGCAGTTAGTTTACAAACAATATAAAGTATAAACTATAACATTCTTCATCTGATATGGAATATAATCGTAATATTCTTCGTTTACTCATCGCGACACTGACCTACTGCTCTACATCCACCACAACTGGTTGGGGGGTTGACTCCCTGAGGGAAGAAATAAATCTTGTTTACATGATAAAGGGCGAAATTTTGGAGCAATAGGATTGAACGTTTGTGGGTAGGTAGTTTTGTATGATATATTGAATGGGGTAGGTTTTAATGCGAATTGGTTGGTTCCCCCCAGGGAAATAAATCTTGTTTACACGATAGAAGGCGCAATTTTGGTACCATAGGGTTGAAACTTTGTAGGTAGCTAGTTTCGTACGATATCTTGGATGGTATTTATTTCTATATGAATTCGTTGGAGGTTTGGCCCCCCGAAGGATGAAATAAATTTTGTTTACACGATAAAGGGCGCAATTTTATAGAAATAGTGTTGAAAGTTTGTAAGAACGTAGTTTCGTATGATATCTTGGATGTGATTGGTTTTGGTACAAATTGGTTGATGGGTTGATCCCCTGGGAAGGAAATGAATATTGTTTATACATTAGAGGGCGCATTTTTTTTTTGGAAAAAAAAGCATAATTCAATGAACATATTTTTTATTCTGGATAAGTTATGAAAACCTTTTCTTCTAATGCAGCTCGCTGTGATAGAGTTTTTATTATTATTATATTAATAATTTTATTATAATGTCGACTCCGAAGGAACTTCGTTCCTACCAGGTGTCCCATGACACCACATCTTTTTTTTACTATAAGGACATATAACTTAACGTAGGTTCTGAATAGCTCAAGAGAGTCTTAGTAATGTGTGTTATCTAACTACTCATTTTCAACAGAATCACTGAAACCCATATACATCTACAAACATCAATACCTAACCAGGAATTCGAACCAAACATGCCTGCTTCACACTCAACCCCTGTTCTACAAGATGTACCTTATAGTGGAAGTTGTAAATGAAAATGTATTATTGGGTATTTTGAGGAGTTATCTACATCTTTTTTAGTGTTAGTGTCAGCGACAAGAGTTAGTTAAATTTATCTTATGTAGCCTTTTGACGCTTATTATAGTCACTACTCCTATATAGAAAACTTATCAGAAATGAGTTTTTTTGGTGAGAACAGAATGAAGAACCTGACCCTAATGAGACATAATATTTAGTCCGCTGGGTTATTGTGAGATATTTTTTAGAACTATCGTAATGAGCATTGTTTTTCCCAACATTATGTGAGAAATACGTTCGGAAAAATTACACCTATTAGAGAAAATTATCTGGGTTTCAGTGAAGCGCATAAATATACTGGCAATGTTTTTCCCAAGGCAAAAGGTTTACAAACAGAGGGAGTCACCATGACCTTGTTAAAGACTGATAGAAAAGCGCAACTGTTTCATGCATAGAATTTGAAGATGAAGTATTCATTCGTAATTTCTAATTTCCAAAATGTTGGCTGGTGTAACTTTTACTGGCGACATTTCTCCGCCCCCTCGTTTTCTATGAATATCGAATACAGCATCAAAACGTTGATAAAAAGTACAATAATTATTAATTTGTGTTCTTCTTATTTTGACTTAACATATAAGCTTCAATTCCTGGCATGCTCATTACGGAATTCATAATGGCGGCTTTCTAGTCTAATTTTTCTGGAAAATAATACCCTATTGCATTGACGATGATCGCATGCTCTAGAAACAGTTACAAAAGCTCGGATTTAGATGCCAGCATATAGCATTATGGAATGTATTCTTGAAAACAGCCATCATTAAACATTTACACAAATGTACATGTAGCGAAAGATCTGCAATGAAAGCTGGAGTGCCGCATGGATCGGTATGGAGACCGTTACTCTACCTCTATATGTCGAAGGTATATCAACTTCAAATTCCGACTGCAAGCTTTGAATTTTAGCATTTTACGATTAGTACCCGTATAATGCGTAAGAATTGTTATTAAATGAAGAAAATATGGAAATGCCATAGTGTAATTCTATTGTTATTGTCATAAACTAAAACATGAATTCAAATGATAAGGTGGAACCAATATAAAAAAAACTCATAGTCATATTTGTGCCGTTTAGCATTCAAACATTTACTTACCTGATCAGTGTAAAACGATTTATCATAACACATGTGTAGAGTTTCTTTTCTCGTATTTAGGCAGGCACATGAAAATAAATATAAGCAGACTACAAAGACTTGGTAACCAAGTTCAAATTTTTTTTCATTTTTTCCTATAGGAAAAATTTCATCACTCTGTATCGCAACAACTCAAGAACAGTGT